>CADEBD010000444.1:0-45203 GCA_902825455.1 Arctia plantaginis
TTTTTTTTTTTTGGGGGGCCCCAATTTCGGTGGGCGACGGAAGGGTGACGTATGTTGAAGCGGGGCGCGCAACAGGTAATTTAATATTTGCTTCCCGTTCCCTGTACCGCCAAGGTATTTAGAGTACCTAGATTTGTATTTATTGGGGTGTCTGTCGGATCAATATTGCATCGCAGCCCGGGCAGTTGCTATGGGGATGTCCTCCCCCTGCAACCCCCACTCAGACCTGTGCCTAGGATTTGAGCTCGCGGGCCCAGTGCAGCGGATGCCATTCGTCATTCATCGGAGAGCTATTACTTTATCAACACGCGCGCCGCATATCGGTGGAACATTAATTATTTTATGGTTTTCAATTTTAGTTATCATTGTTAAAGTGATTCAGTACAATGTTTTGATACTAGTGTTTGTATTAGCAATTAAATTAGGGTGAATTAAATTAGAAGAGCTGCTGTGAACCCGGAGATGTAGGTAAGTGTTTTTTTTTTCAGAATGTCGTCTGAAGTAATTAGATCAAAGTTAAAAAAATATTTCTGCTTTATTTTAATTTCGGTAATTTTGCAGCTTATTTCAGACGAAATTCTTTTCTATTTATTTGATTTACTTATAATATTTTCAGCAGGCAAGAAGTATGCTGACGGAGGAGTTCTTTGTTTAAATTTTTTAGAAGTTGCCGATAACAATATATGTGAGCTTTTTTTCTCTCGTAACATAGGTTGGTCAGAAGGTTTCAAGGTTGGATTGGGAACTTTGCGCACGCGACCGAGTCTATTCTAATCCGTCTTTATCTTAACGTAGAAATTCTTTACGGTGGGGAAATAATAAGTTGTTTAAAAACAGGGTATTCATATCGACGGTTAACGGCCAAAAAGGGATAACCGCCATTCTACAAACTTTACAGGAGAGAGGTTTAAAGTTTAAAAAAATTCATAGAAAAAAAAAATTTTGTCCACAGGCTTAAATTTATAACTAAATAGCTTTTGAAAGGTTCTCCATAAACTGGCATAATTAATTTTGTTGAATTCCATCTCGAAGTATCATTTACGGTCGCTTACCCTGAAATGACCCAGATTTTACAAACAGCAAAAACGTTCCAAGTGAATATAACATGGGATTCACTTCCAGCCTAAACGATGCAAATGCATTTCAGTATTTTTTAAAAACAAGAAAAAAGGGCATATTGTAATATTTCTTGTTTATCAGGCGTGGCCAATATAGCTTGAGTGGTTATTGGTTAGTAACAGATAGAGAAGAAAATTGTAATAAGTGATGAAATCTCATAATAATTGTTCAGCAGTTAAAGATTACTGATGATTTTTGCACTATTACTGAGGATTATAATAAAAACCAGGTGCTTTGAGACAAATAAACTTGTAATATTAATAAGTAATAATAAGTATTAAAAATTATAAAACTAATACAATCATAAAAAAAGTTTTTAACAATCCTTGTACAATATTTTTGTTCTAAGCTACAAATAGTAACTGCTTAGGCTTATGAATCAGTCTGGGCAACTTAATGAAGTACACTTAATTATTATTAATAATAATAATAGTATTTATTTATTTATGTAATAATTCAATCATACATTAATTGAGATCAAAAAGTATTAAAATAATCAAGACTACCCACGATAAGGTCTTGCCTAATGTGGGGACTACTGAAACACACTTGTGTTTCAGTGGTCCCCACATTAGGCAAGCCTGTATCGTCCCTGACATTGGCAGGTATTTACTTTAATAGATAACTTAGCTAAAACGTAGGTACTAAAAACTATAAATGCAAAACATTTACTCAGAACAAAAAAATACAAAATTATTTACGACATAACTTTTACTCAAAAAATACAAAAAAAAAAATTTAAGACATTAGACATAACTTATTATAAATAATATAAAAACCAAGTACCTATTTAATTAATATCATCATCTTCGACATCTGATTCAGGGAGTGTATCTCGAATGGTACTAGCACTTTTAAGGCTCTTATACTCCCCTTGAAATATTTGTGGGATTACATTATCGGTACAGAGTTTCAGTAAGTCATCAAGTTTTATTTTCGAAATGGGTAACTGAGATCTCTTATTTAGGGTATTACATACCTCTGGTTTGCCTGACGTTTCGACCAGGTTGCACCGGCCGTGGTCACAGGCTGACAGAAGAGATCGCGTTAATTCCCGTTAAATAATATTAATTATCATAATTATCATTATAACAAGCTGGGACATTACCTATGGACTTTGATTGTACTACGATTTGATGTGACTCAGCGTTTTCGTTCATGGAAGTTTTGTAATTAATTAAACAGTCGTTCTTTTTAAATTTTACTATGCGCATTTTGCTGATTATGCCAGTGAGATTTCCCTTGAAATATTTTTCACTGATTGAATCCCATTTGTAAAAATCATTGAATTGCAGTGAGTCGACAATGTAAGGTTCTGGATTTTGTCTCGCTGTAGTAAAGACTGTAAATCACTGAGAAGGTGCGTGAATGGTAGTTTTTTTTAAATTTTTCTCAATAACGGCATGGACGGAGTCTACTGGCATGTAAGTATGTTAGCAAGAAGTTTATTTCGATTCGTTTGCAAAGTTGCGTGTAACATTGCCATGATTATCCGGTTTCTATTTTGACCGGGACAACAATCACAGTATAGTAATAAATTCTTTACTGTACCACGTTTATCTACAATTTTAATGTACTTATTGAGTATTGTTGCAATTTCGTTGGCACCTCGTTTACCGTTACTTTCGTCCCAATAAAAACAAAATACTTTTTGCGTGCCATTTTCATAAATACATAGATTATATACAGCTAGTTTACGACTATAAAATAATAACATGCTCTCTTCGTACGGAGTATTTAAAACTTTTTGTAGATCGAAACTATCACATAGGGTGGCAGGATCGTTTTTATTTATATTCTGATGTGCTTTAAATCTCTTATAACTATCTTCTTTTTCTCTTTCGTGTTCTTTAATTTATTTTTGCATACTTGCATTGTCTTTATTTTGTTCGTATTTAAGGCACTTTAGGCATTTATCCTTCTTAGGAACGTGAAACCCGATATTAAATTTTTCATTAAATATAGTCCGAAAAATACGTTCACTTACAATATCAATTCCTCTCTCTATATAACTATTTTTATACATTTCATACAAATATGATATATTTTTTATGCAGCTAGGCAAGTAAACACGGGTAGAGTCCTTACGGCAATAGTGTGAGGGAACAGCTGGGAGACCCTTGATGTAATTATGCACTAACACTATTGTACTTTCTTTAGTTTTGTTATGTGGTTCGCGTTTACCACTATCCTTATCCTCCTATTATCCTCTTTTGCTAACCCAATTTCAGAGTTTTGTACAGTATATTGAATAAATTTCAGACCAACATCCAAAGTGGCTGCTAAAAACTGAAGACACACGAATCGCTTCCCCTCACCTTCTGTTATTGCATACTTGTAGAATTACTTCTCTTCCGTTGTATAACTGACCTCTGAGTCATTGATACCAACCAGTCTTTGCGCCGTACGGTTGACAGGCTCCAAAAATATTCAAAAATACATTTTCGTCGCTCATCTGTGACCATTTCACAACCATTGCCACACTTCTTGCCTGTACCAGGGTTAGGTTTAATTTCTTTAGCAGGGACTTCAATGCCATTTCTTTTCACGTATGCTTGACCAGATTGCCTTAGAGTTCTTTGTACTTTCTTTTGATTTATACGTCGTTTTTTTACTGCATTATCTCCTACCTTATTGATTTCATGTTCTAGCTCTACGTTGTTTTTGTTAGATTTTTTCCGCTTTTTCTTATTAGTCATACCTGAGCCTACTTCAGAATCATCTGATTCTGAAGTAGGTTCATAAACATCTGAATCTGCTTCTCCTTCTCCGAAAATGGTTGTGGGTTACTATCTATATTAGAAACAGGCACTAAGGTAACGCTAAAGCTGGTAGAAGGCAAAGGTTCTATATTGATGTTATTTGTTGAAGACAAAGGTTCTGTCTCGATACAACTAGTTGAAGGCTAAAGTTTCATATTGATGTAGACGGTTGAAGAAAAAGTTTCAGTCTCGACAGAACCAGTTGAAGGCAAAGGTACTGGAACGATATAACTGGTAGATGGCATAGGTTCTGTCTCCATATAATTGGTAGAAAGCGAAGGTTCTATCTCGATATAACTAGTTGAAGGTAACGACAATTTTGATGTAGATTTTATAGATAGTGGTACATTTATAATTTCATCGCTAATTATTTTTATTTTCTCGGTAAATTGTTTTTCAGGCTTTGGTGAAACAGCTACGTTTACAGAGATAATATTGCTGATGTCATCATTTTTATCTCCAAGTAAATAATTTTTTGATTGATTTAAATCATCTAAGTTAGATGATGAAGTAGGTTCAGAGTTTTCATTAACATCAAAATCTTTGACATCATTTGAGACTTTAGAAAATTAATTCTGTTTGTACCTATTTATGTCCTCGTCTGGTTGAACATCAAAATAGATTTTTCTTCGAATTTTCTGAAGCTTTATTTGTTGTGAATTGCGTAATGCCTGCCCGATAATATCACATGCTCGTTGTTTCTGAGCCATATCTTCTCCTAAAATATAAAAAAACAATTATTAGCATTAGTATAAGCAAGCATTAAAAAGAGTTTTAGGTAAGTAACTAGAACAAATAATGTTATCGGTACCGACCTGAAACATTGTTTTTCTGGATAGGTTAGTAGGTAGGTAGGTATGTCGGTCGAGAGGCAGGTCGATAGGTAGGTAGGTAGGCAAGCAGACAGGCAGGTAGATAGATAGATAGATAGGTAGGTGGGTTGAAAGGCAGGTAGGTAATTAGGTAGCTAGATAGGTACCTAGTAGCCAGGTAGGTAATATAGCTATCGAGATAAATTATTATTATGCACTTATAACTAATGTTCCTTCACCTCAAACAGTAGGCAGTCCTCAAACACAGAGTTAAGCTATTAATGGTATAGAAAATTAATTTCCTTGACCGCCATAGTCAAGCAATAAGTCACTGGTAACAATAGCAACTATACGAGTAAACCATACAACCATTAGCCCACATTATTCATAATATGCCAGATGAAAACGACAAAAATGAAAGCGCTTGAATATAAACACCTGTGGATGCACTACAGGATGAAATAACAATTTCAACACCCTTCGGGGCACAGTCGGCGAACAACCGACTTGCGAAACGTGAGGTTATGGATTCGATACCCACCTTGAACAAATGTCGGTGTGATAAACACGATTATTTGTTCTGTGTGATGATTTTTTTTCTATCAATTATGTATGTACCTACCTATTAACAAAAAAACTAGTAACGACTTAATAGTTATTATTAGAAATATTGTATTTTTAATTAATATAGATAAGTACAATTTATTATTATTTATCTAGTTTGTATAGTACAAGTTCCTGCTTTGTTTGAGATTAGGTACTTAACTTCTTTGAAAATAACACAATATTTCTAATAATAACTACCCATAACACGTATTTTTTTTTACATCGCATTCACAAGTTCAGTAAGTATTTCATTTTCTGGGTAATATAATTTTAAAGCATTCATAATTAAAAAAGAAATAAACTTACCGTTTACGAAACTGCTCGCTAAAAACACTCGCACGCACGCGTGGCGGTTGGGCAACGTATCACAGAACACTGAATGATCGCACGGCCTGGCAACGTGTTTAGTGGGGATAACTATTATAGTGTAACCGAGAGCTTTGTGTTTGCGCGCACAAGATAAGTGCCAAATATTCGAAAACCTATTGGCGTAAGTGGCTATTAAAATTTTATTATATTTATCTAACCGACAGACATGGGTATTTTTTTGGGAGGGAAAATTAAGATAAGCGCCATTCAGAATGTTTGTAATGATTTAGTAAAATAGTACTAACCGCCACAACAATAATGGAAAATATGTGTTTTTTTGGATTAATGAACTTTTTTGCAATAAATATTTCTAGCTAAATTCGGTCAACGAACAAATATCAATATTTTAATGAAAGCCTAAAGAGCATAATGGTCAATTGCGAAAATATAATATATGACCAACTACCATTGTAAAAAAAAACATCAATAAACCTGTCGTTTAGGACTTTAAATTTAATGAAATTTTTCAATTTTTCAATTGCCTAAGCTCCAAAAAGTTTGTCCCAGGACCATGAAACTGATACCAATCAACGCAGAAAAATCTGCTGATTCCAAATATGTATAAAACTCATTTCAGCTAAAAGTGTCGCTTATCCCTTTTTGGCCGTTAACCGTCGATATTTACGTGTTTTCCAGGCAAGGGCACAAAAGAAAATTTTCTTTGTTTTTGTGTATCAATCGCCTCCAGATGCCATCTTTTTTTGTGTAATGCGTTTACAGGTAATCTTTTTGAGCATAGGAGGTGTGTTATATTATTTGTTTAGCTACGAAATAAAATGCCGCGAGTTAAATATAATACAATTTCGTATTCACCACGATTAAAACACTATGTATAGGTATCGATCAATATAAATGTAGGTACTTGCGCCAGACAAAGGGTAGAGATATGTGGGAAGGGAGGAACGTGTAAGGGTGGGGTAAAGTAAGCTTCGGCGGCCATTTTACATTTTAGCAGGTATCCAAACTGCGCCGGTCTGCCCGAAGCGACTGCGCACAAACATGGACTCTTTTTTTTTTATAATCGCGCTGCGGAGTTAGATGGTTTTTGTAGAACCTTTGTATTCTGTATTATTTTAAATTAATTTTCAATGATTGCGTATAAATATTAATAAATTTCAATATCGACATTCTTTTCTTTTGTAAACTACTAACTAAATTAAAAGTGTTTTCCGGAAACAAAGGCGAACGGGTGCTGCTCGTCGGACTTCTAAATTATCAACGATTATTTAGTACGTAGATATATTCAGACAAAGATTAATCGGGCATCGCACACTGGGGCAGGAGACCCTTATAACTGCCATCAAATATACTAAAGCCGTTAGACGTTCTTAAGTGGACCGAGTGTTCTCATAGACATATGTAATAACAGAAAAAAATAATTCAGGTAATTAACATCATCATTTTTATTGTTTAAAAATAACACATTAAATATTTTTTACAAAAAAAAACGGCATTTCTCAAGTATAGTTTTTTGTTTTATGTTAGAGGGGGCAGACGAGCAGTATGATACCTATTGAAGATATGTTCAAGCATCATTATCTTCATCATTATGATAGTCATCGACTGTAGTATTATCATCTGAGTTATTTAGGAATGGAGCTTTCAACATGAATGAACTTTTGACTAACTTTTGCTTACTGGTGATTACGGGATCAGAGCTCAGTAAAAAAAAGTTAAAAATATCCCTATTAGATTTTTCTCTGCTACATTTTCTCGAATTATGCTCTCTATAGCGCTTAAAGGCCTTGTTTCTTGCCTCCTGTGATTCTTCTGTTAATTGTCCGATAGTGGGCAGCGCAAAGGGATATAATTTCTGGTCCATGAATGAAATACTTATGCAGAGTAGGTGGCATCTTGTACCACGGGTATATAGAAACGAAATATCTAGCAGTATCAAGTGCAAATACCCTGTACTTTCCTGCATCTATATCAAATTCACTTGATATAATAATGAAAATAATGTGTTTTTTTTTATTAAATCTACGTCTATTTTAGTATCTATTTTAGTTATTTGTGCTGACAAGTCTGGATTTTGGAAAAAACGTCTGGCGGTGTTTCCATCGTTGCTACTGCCACACTTTTCTCTAAATTCTTTTTTAATTCGAGCTTTATTTTCTGAAACAGTTTGCTTATCCTTCTCTCCACGGACTTGCCATTTTTTTATAGGGAGTTTGTATGCTAAATGTAGTAAACATTCGAAGAATCGAATCCAACCGCGAAGGACAGAAAGACCAAATCTCAAATTATCAGTATTCCCCTTTCTTAAAACTATTTTATCTAAGTTATTGAAATATTTTGATGTTGCACCACACAAAAAGCATTTAATGGTTGAAGTAGTTTCCGTCAGGGCTTAACAAACTTCAAAATGTTTGAGGCTTGTATTTGACCTTTAGCTCGTAGACTCGTACAAGTAGCATAAACTAATTCTGAAGCTGAAGTTGATTTTCGCAACTGCTTAGTCTTGGAACGTTTAGTATTTTCTGAGGAATTTTCAAAAGAAGTAACCTTTCAGCCGCGTTTAATATTTCACCCAATGCATGGTAAAGAAAGTGATGTCTGAAGCCAATCTTTGTTATATTTATTAAAATTTTCTTTTATTCTACACGCTTTCTCCCGTCTTGACTGATATTAATATTTAAAACTACTCATTTTATTATATATACTCGGCATGACTACTCGTTCGTTTTTCCAGCTCTTTTATAAGATGCATATATTTTTGCTGGAAACTATTCCCTTTAGAACTATGCATTATATTTAAAAGTTCTTGTCCTGTAATAAATAATGTATTCGAGGACATTCCTAAAACGAAATAAATATTTTTTAATAATAATGGCAAATTGGGATAAAATTATTTTCTGTGAATCACGCACTGAAAATTGTTTTATCTCGAAAAATAGCAAAATATAGCAAAAAAAATAAATTGTTTATAAGAGATGATACTATAAAGATTATTTTTAGATAGGAAGCAAAGCTTAATACTGCTTAGAAACAAAATAAAATGTCTATTATTTCGTTATTTTCCTGATAATTTTCTACACACCCAAATTTAGCCTGGTCTGCCTAAAACTATTTATATAATAAAGAAACAAAACATTCTAAAACATAGTTACATACCTGAAGATGAAGGTTCCATAGCTTAATAATACCAAAAATAAATACTTTTAGCGCAAAACGGCTCTTAAATTGCACGTAAATCACTAATACTGGATAGGGTAGTCTGCAAGATGTAAGTACGCTTTACTGTAGTAACGAAGTGGGTTTGCTATAGGGCATTTAAATACCGCCAAATAATAACTGAGTTAGTATTCTAATTAATTTATACATGAGGGCTAACAAGTGACATCTTTTTATTTTTTTATTTCCGGCATTTATTAGGGTCGTCTGCCCCAGTGTGCATCGGTCAGTTTAAAAGCAACATCGCAATAGCACTAGGCACCTATTGCCTCATACCATGCTGTCGATCCTCGCTGCGTTTCAAGATCCATCCTTGGAAACAAAAAATCAAAAGTTATTTATTTCACTATCAAACGGTATTTTCCCTTTCAATGTTACATAGAGTGGGTATCAAAGAACGCTATTCTTAAGGTTTCTTTATCCGGCCCGTGTAATTCCTTTGAAATGTTAAAATATTTATAGGGACCGACCACGTTTAACGGGAAAATACGAGGAAAATATCATGGAAGATTTTATGAGCACGTGAACAGAATGAAATCTAATAATTGGCTACTTATTGCCATAGTAACGAATCATTATAGGGGTTCGTAGGTGATGAATCGATCTCTACCTACGCAGACATACTTATCAAATTGTTTATTTAATCAGTCGTATTCTTAAATTCATCGAGACTGGACGTCTGCATTCAGGTAAAATAACACTTCTTACTTAGTTAGATTCTTTAGTTAGTTAGTTAATTTTTAACTTAAAGTTTTCCTCAACTTAGTATACCGATCTTTAAATTTAAATATTATTTTGACTTTCATCATCAACGGTCAGTTGCTGAACATTGGCCTCTCCTTAGAAAAGAGCCTACTGTACCTGATGGGGTTGGTATTGGGTTTGTGTGTTTTCCTTTCTCTTTGCAGTGCTGATGTCCAGTGTGCTTCTTTAGTCGTCTCTCACGGCACCCGTGGCATGTATATTGGTCGTGATAATCCGTATTCTTAATCCGTCACCACAAGGATAACGTTTAAATTTAAGCCTATAACTACATACATTTTATAAACAAGCCTTTGTCTGCAGAGCTTTTAAAATTGTCTTCGTTTAATCTCAGTCGTACTTCACTCATGCGCCGGTGGAACAGAGAGCGGATTCATATTTTAGTCGTTAGTGGATAGTACCTAATTTGAATTTATATTAAAAATGTCGTGTGTAGAGGCGAAACATGTGTCAAAGTATCACTTTCTATAGGCCCAATCTTACGTTTCACGGTTTGATGGGCAACATTTTTTTGTGGTTTAAAAGGAGAAGGTGCGGTGCTTGTAATATTATGTTTCATATTGCAATGGCAAAAATAAAATTGCCATCATGCGTGACATATGAAACTTTGAAGTTATTTTACTTTCATCATGTTTTAGATTATATAAATAATTTCCGCTTCTATTAGATATCTAACAGTATTTACAACTGTTCATTTTAGTTTGAAATTTCTATCACCCTTAAAACCTTAAAACAAAAATTTAGGTAGATATTTCATGAAATTTCTAGATAATTCTATTTATAGCTAGAACAAAAAAGAGCCGTCACCCAGGGTTCACAAAATGGCGTGCGCGCCACCCACACTCGGGACCTCGATCGATCGAGCCCGTGCAAGGATCGGCAACTGCGCATCCTCCATCCAAACCACGCCCACGTCCGGTAACGCCCAACATCCGCTAACGTCGGACGTCTCCTAGTTTCTAGAGGTCTATTTATAGCTTTGCTGCCGAGCTCGACGGGTCTCTTCAAAGAAGAAGCCTTTGATTTAGAGGCTTTAGATTTCTATCGAAGCTACAATACTTTTCAACGAGACTTAACAGACTACTTTCCCGAACATTCTGGACTTTTTATCAAGACTGGGTTCGTGTTACATAATATACAATAATTCGTGGTTAGAGAAATACGTGAAGATAATAAAGACAAGTCACCTGTTTAGCTGAACTTCAAGTCGAAGTAATAAATAGTAGCATTGTGTACTCGAAGAAACCGTCACAATTTATAATAATAATAATAATAAGGTACTTGCGGTAAATAAGGGCCACCTTAATTTAAATCTCATGAAAAGGTACAAATTTAAAAATAAAACAAAAAATGAAAGCAAAAGAGAAATATTCAAAGTTTTATTTGTCAAAAACCGTATAAATATTGGTGTTAATATCACAATTTCAATCAAAAATTAGGTATTTTTAAAACCATATCTATGGCCCTTATTAAACTTAGGTAGTATAATAAAGACCACAAATGCTTTTATTACTGGTAACAGTAACTCTAATTAATACTCAGTCTTCTCATTTATTTTATCTTATATTATTATTTAGGCATTGAATCACAATTTAGCTACAACGAATTCTGGGGTAAAAACAATAATGGGCCTTATTAAACTTATGTAACAAAGAAATAACAATAAAAGAGTTTTTAGGTATAATTTCCCCAAAAATACGATGTTTTCGAATAAAGAATTCTTTATTCTTTCACAATTTTATACAGGAAATAAAAATTGAATCTACTTAAATTATAAAAAAAAAGTAATGGCCCTTATTCAACCTATGAAATATTAAATTACGTTATAAATCTTTTAATATGTAACAAATATATCAGTCATTCTTAGAAACTTACCTATCATAGAAAATGTTAAGTCTAACGCATGAAAAAATAAAAACAATAAATAACGACTATCAAATTAAATCAATCCTCAATCATTAAGGATTTTAAATAATAACATAAGAGATCAATTAGTTTGGTATTACTCCAAATAATTTAAAATATACATATAAAACCTCTAAACAAACGTACAAAAGTAAAATAAATCAACTATCGAACATTTTCTTGATATAAAAATTAGAGAGATCAATTTATGTTTATTTTTAATTTAGTTGCAAATCGGACAATCAAAATCTATGTCTTCTTTGGTCAAACCAAGACATTCTTCATGAAACCATTTTCGGCAGAGTGGACACTGACGCATATCTTCACAACGTTCAGCATTACACGCGTGGCAGTACCATTTATCATTATCGTCATCTATTTCTTTGGTCTTTTTTGTTTTTTTTTTTAAGTCTATCTTTGGTTTTTTGCGTGATTTTTCATATCTTTGAGATTCGTGTTCTGTTTTCCTGCTTCTTTTCATTTCTTTTTTCTTTTCCTTTTCTTTGAATAAATCTTTTGTTATTATGCGACCCTTATAATTTATTGCCTTTCTTCGCCTTGGTTTATTTTTAATAACAACATAATTAGGTGTGGGTATCAATTGCTGGAATGAAGATGTTGTTGCAGAATTTGAAGGAACTCTCAAGTTTTCTAAAGGAATATTGTCTTCTGAATCTTCGTCGCTTGATACAAGGTGGTGGTCACGTCCTATTACGTCCACATGAGTACTTGAAATATTAATCTGTTTGATAGGAGTATGTTGTTCTATTGATCCTGGGTTTCTGTTCTCATCATCGGAAGAACTATATATATTAGTTATAGATTCGAAATTTGAGCGATGTATGTGTTGGGAAATCAATGCTTCGTCAAAAGAGGAATCAGACTCAGAACTATAAATTATTGGTCTGGTGATTGTAGTGTGGTAATTTTCAGGATCTGTATCAGTTGAGCTGTAGTTTACTATTTTCTTATTAAAGCGACTATATGCTTCTGGGATAGATGGTGGTGATAAAGGGCTAGGCCCAGTTGGTTGTAGCAAAGATGGTGAACATGGACTTCTGTTAAAATATGTCTGATCGGAGTCGGAACTGTCCGCTCTAGGACTATCAATTAATCGTAAATTTATATTGGAAGGACCAGGAGCAGGAGATATATCTACTGTGGATACATGTTCTTGCTCTGGTGGTCTTTCAGTCAGAACAGAGGGAGCATATGCTTCATTTGGTATTGCTTCTGGATTGTAGGGATAGAGCCCAGTAGCTCTGAATCCACTGACTATGTTTTCGTGAGTCATACAGCTTGACCATACTTTATTAAAAATTAAGTTAAATCGTGTTTTCGTTATTTTTTTGTCGGGGTACTGATACAAAAATGATAAAGTTTCTTGATCCCAGTAGTGTTCAAACGATTTGTTTACACTTTTATCCAATGGTTGAAGTTCATGCGTCGTATTAGATGGTAAACAGTATAAAACAATATCCTCCTCATCTGCTGCGTCAACAATATCATAGTCAAGGTGGCATGACGCACCGTCAAAAACTAATAGACACTTACCTTCCGGTTTAAATTTTCCTAGATGATGAATAAATTCTACGAATAATGACGAAGTCATACTTCCTTTGGGAGCCATTTTTACAAGTGCCCCTGAAGGTAAATTATCTCTGAATTCAGGCTTCAGCCTTTTACCCTTAAAGATTATCATTGGAGGTATAGGATTACCTAATGCATTCACACAAGCAGCCACTGTTACATTTTCGGCATGTTCAGGTGCAACCATATGAACTCTTCTTGATCCCTTTTTAGCCAAAACTGTTGGTTGTTTGTGTATGGTTAGTCTGCAACCTTTTTCGTCCATGTTAAATAAGCGCTGTGGATTTGCTCTGATATTTAGTTGCTCGTATATTTTTTTATATGCCTCAAAATGTTTTGTTACTATTGATTTATTCATTTTTTGAGCCCTGCCTGGGTTTAAAATCTGGACCTTGCGTTTTGTAATTTCAGGATGCCTTTTAAGAAATAATTTTAACCAATCTTTTCCAGCTCGTTTCTTATATTTATTAAATTTATTTGGTATGTTATTTTTTTCGCAAAAAAGAAATGCTTGATGACGTATGATTTTAGGCGTTAAGGGAAAACCTATGGATGCAAGTTTTTTTATCCTTAATGATAGATCATTTTCTTGCTCTGCGGTCAAAACTGTGCGACGTCCTATTTGCTTTTCTACTTTGCCCGTTTTGAGGTGGTTTATCAGCGTTCTTCTAGGAATACCATACGTCCTGGCTGCTTTACGTTGAGACATGACTCCTCCTGTAACAGCGTCCATGGCGCTTTTTAATTGTTCAAGTGTCCAACTTGCACGAGCAATAGGTTCCATAGCTGGTGTCCTAAAAAGATATGAAATTATTATAAAAAGGTGTCTCAGGTCCCTTACAGGAAACAAAAAGTCACAAATTCGGTTGGCAGTTTACAAGTGGTAAGTAAAAAGGCGTATAAATTGATGAACGGAGGATGAACAAAAAAAAAATGTATTCTCAAAATGTTCTTCATTTTTAGTAAATTTGATTTAAAACTTTTCTAATTTAATATGTTTATTTAATACATCAACTCAGAATAACGATCAAGGTAACATTGAAATGTCATTAAATTAGATTACAAGATTCATAAGTTTAATAAGAGCCGGCCCCTATTACCCGCCCAGAAAGTGGCTCTCGTTAGCCTCTTAGACTTGTTTCATAAAATTAAATGAAAAATGTACACAAAAAAGTAAAAAAATGGTAAACTTACCTTGATTTGTCCGTAATAATGATTTTGTTATAGTTCTTAATTAGAAATCACATGAAATTTAGATATTTTTAGCCTTAAAATTCCTAAACTACTTGTGAATTTTTTACTAATGAGTGGCGTAGTTCTACTCTTCGGACGTCGTCGTGGCTACTGACAAGATGGCGGATCGCGTGAAGTTGCGAGTGCGAATTTAAGCCTTCTGATTGGTCCTTCACATGTGTGCGTGAATGGGATCTAAATAAATTAATTAGAAATGTGTTTTTGTAGTATTGGACCTTGTTAGACAGCGGCCCTTCTTACCCGCAGGTACCTTAATAAGCTTTATTGTCACAAAAATTATACAGTTCCCAAGGGTTCACACTTATAATTTGACACAATTAAATGTATTGAGCTTTAGGTACTGATACTGTCTCCCAAACTAAGCGAAGGCTTGTATTTTGGGTGACAGTTTTCAGTCGTGTATTATAAATTAGAACTATCTATTACAACTTACAATTTTTGTGCGTGCAAGTGAACGTGGTCGCAGTATGCAAGGGGTAAATAAATTACAAGGGGTAATAATATTACATAAGTGGACCAATTGCTATTGAGTGGGTATGTGTATAGGTGAGTGTGTGTGTGTGTGTGTGTTAGTATGGGTGTTTGTATAAAAGTATGTGTGTGATTTTGTTTTTTTTTTCGTATATGAGTTATGTGCTTGTATATGATGATGTTTGTGTGTATGTTACACAATGTATGTCAGTAGTTGTTCAGTTTTGTTATAATCCATTTTTAGAAGCCAGTCTGTAAGAGTGGTTTTGAGTTTGTGGTTGTTTAGTCCTGCAATGTTGAGTTTCTTGTGTATCTCGTTGTACAATTTTATGCTTATGCTATTAAATTTCTTCTGGCAAAGGATGTTTTGCAGGGAATGCGTGGGCATAGAGACATCCCGCTGCGTCTACCTGGATCGGGACGTGGGACACTTCGATGTCTTCTCATGGTGGACTTGAGCACAAAGAGCTGTCGAACTGATAACACTTTGCAATCTGTGTATAATTTTTCGGTGGAGTATCTATAAGGCTGTTGACTTCTCTAATGCCTTTAATACCGTCAATCACGAAATCCTGTTATCTATCCTACCCCATCTTATGGTTCCTGCTGAGACACTGGAATGGTTCTCCACCTATCTTCAGGGGCGACAGCAATGTGTTCGTGTTGATGGCTTATCATCAAGTTGGTGCGACCTCCACGCTGGCGTCCCAAAAGGCGGAATTTTATCTCCTCTCTTATTCTCTATATTTATTAACCTCGTAACTCAACATCTTCAGTGTGCGTATCACCTGTATGCTGATGACCTGCAGCTGTACTCACAGACAAGGGTACAGACGTAACGCGGGCTATTGACGAGGTCAATCGGGACCTGGAGGTCATAGAATCCTTTTCGATGAGATTTGGACTGTTAATCCGACCAAATGTCAGGCAATCATAATAGGCAGCAAACGGATTATGAGCAGATTGGATACTGCCTCTATCCCACCGGTCGTCTACAATGGTTTAATTATTCCATTCAGCCCGGTAGTCAAAGACCTGGGCTTACTTGTCGATTCATTCCTCGATTGGCGAGCTCAAATTACTAGCGTGAGCCAGAAAGTAACTGGCAATTTGCGAACATTGTATCGGCTCAAGAATTTCCTACCTCCTAAAACTAAAATTACGCTCATGCAGTCCTTAATAATGCCAATAATTGACTATGGTGATGTGTGTTATTTCGACCTGAATGCAGATCTTCTAAATAAGCTTGACCGTCTTCTCAATAACTGCATTCGATACATCTTCAATCTTCGGAAGTATGACCATGTGTCTGCTTTGCGTTCCCAATTAAACTGGTTGCCTATTCGCCTCCGCCGCAAACAGCGCGCACAGCGCCGCGAACAGAAAGTAACTGGCAATTTGCGAACATTGTATCGGCTCAAGAATTTCCTACCTCCTAAAACTAAAATTACGCTCATGCAGTCCTTAATAATGCCAATAATTGACTATGGTGATGTGTGTTATTTCGACCTGAATGCAGATCTTCTAAATAAGCTTGACCGTCTTCTCAATAACTGCATTCGATACATCTTCAATCTTCGGAAGTATGACCATGTGTCTGCTTTGCGTTCCCAATTAAACTGGTTGCCTATTCGCCTCCGCCGCAAACAGCGCCCACTTACCTCTCTATTTGCATTTCTCAATTCACCGTCCTCACCTACTTACCTTGCTCCCTACTTACGTTACCTGTCTAGCAATCATGACAGAAATTTTCGCTCAGATAACAATCTGCTTCTCTTATGTCCCTCTCACAACTCCGACTTCGTGAACTCTTCGTTCTTTGTTCAAGCAGTACTACACTGGAATGCGCTCCCGCTCGAAATCAGGATGTCCACAAACCGCTTTACATTCAAAAAGAAGGTACATGCTCTCCTTCTTAAAGAAATGGCAGAACGGTCTAATCCATAGTTAAGTATACCTCATATTCAGGTTTTCATAGTGTACGAATAAGATATGTCTATGTATCTATATAAATATACTTGTACATATATGTATATGTATCTATGCGTATTTATGATGTGTAAGTGTAGTATGTGTGTATATGTTTATATATGTAGTGAATAAATAAATGAATGAATATATTTTCATTGTACATTTGATATTATGATGTAACCTCTGTGCACCTATCTTACAAGATTTCTACATCACCCAAAGGTTGACTGGAAGAGAATGCCCTGGGCATTAAGTCCGCCGATGTACAAAAGTGCATAAAGATAAATAAATAAATAAATAAGTTTTAGCTTTTCTAGTGGAACACAGTCTCTTAGTGATTTGAATATGTGTATTTGTCTCCTCACTCTGGAGGTGACTGTGTGTATCTGCTTGTCCCACCTCAGTCCACTATCAATTTACACTCCCAGGTACATAACATGTTCAGCTCGATCGATTTGTTGACATGTGCAGGCATTCTGGGAAAGGCAAGTATGGGCAGTGATTGAGAAGTTTTGTGGTGGGGAGTTAGTTTTCGTGATCGAAAAGGCAACATAATACGTTTTGTAGAGGTTTAACGTCAGCAAGTTGTCTGCAAGCCAGTTCATAATTTTGGATAAAGAATACTCAGCTATTTCCTTAACGGTGTTCCAGTCCGGTCCCCAGACAAAAATTGCCGTATCATCTGCATACGTAAAGATGTTAGTGTTTCGGAGGGAGATTTGGCAGAGATCATTTATATAGAGCTGGAAAAGTGTCGGACTTAATATACTCCCTTGTGGAACACCGTAGGACAGTGTAGCCTCATCACTATCCACATTACCTACTCTGACTTGTTGTTTCCTATTGGCTAGGTAGTCTTTGATAATGTTATATGCATTTCCTCGTATGCCTAACTTCTCCAATTTAGCTAGGAGGATGGGGACAGAGTTTTCTTTATCTTTCGGAGGGACATTTCTTACTTCAAAGCTAGATGATCGTGATTTTAATTGTAGATCTTGCATTTTTCTTTCTAAATTCTCCAAGCACTTCCGTTGTTCTAGCCTTTCTTTCTGCAGGCAGTCTAGACCAGATTTTATTTCCTCGTACTGCTTGTTAATAAAGGACATTGAGGCCACTATTTCGTCGTTTGATTCTTTAATTTTAAAGGTTTGTGTTTTCAGCTCTGAAATTTCGGTGGAGATTTTAGCAATAAGCGAGTTTTGTCTGGCACACATGTCTTTGAATTTACTATCAAGTTCTGATTTCCAACCATTCAACAACAGCGCCACTATTTTTTGCTTGAGATCGTGGTCTTCTTCTCCAGGCGATTGGGTATGGCGCGGGCGCTTGTTTCGGTTTATATTTACAAAGGAGGCGCGAAGTTGTAACGAATTCAAATCCGATTCTGACTGGGTATGGCCTATAGTAAATGTGATAGGTGTTTTAGGGGGTGTTCGTTGGAGCGACATTATAATCACCAACTGTGGCTCAGATTAATGTAGATGGTAATTAAAACTTAGTTTTAAAGGACACGCTAATAAAGGCCCTGGTACAAAATACATATAAAACTATATTAATATTTTGTTGCAAAAGCACACTAATAAATGCCCACTCCGAGACTTGAGCGTGGTTATGTCGTGTCCAAAAGGGCGTAAGTGCGCGGTATAGCACGGCTCATACGCGTTCGCCTCAAATTGTGTTTTAGAACTTGATATAATGGGTATGCAAACAAAAGTTTCCAATTCTTCCGAAAGCAAATCTGCTCAAATTGGCTATTTTAGAGTTGGTACAGCGATTATGTCTTTACTTACAGTTAGTGTGTAAGTTGTGCAGAAGATTTCGCACTAATTCCACCGTGTATTCTTCAGGTAAAACACTAAAAACTTTTTATATCACGGCGCGTAGTAAAAGCAACTTATCGATATGTCATTCGGTTGTTCACTCTCAATTTCTCTGGAAGTTTCCTCGTTAACCGTAATATTTCAGCGATTTCCTTAAATTCTTTCTATGTAATCAACGAGTGTTTTCCTCCGCGTAAAAAAATTACAACGCGTTTCCGATAAGCTACAGCCTAGAGTCAAGTCATTGATGAGTTATAACATAAGTTAAGCATATGTCGACGGTACCCATCAAAGATCAACCGCTTGTGCGCTTCGGGATCGAAGAAATAGGCTTGTTAATTATACCCTTGTTGAAAAAAAAACACCATTATATAGAATTTATATTTATAAAAATAAAAAACATTACCAATTTATTAATATTCTTATTGACCTAATAAACTGAGCTAATTTCTTGTGTTAAGAGAGTGTTTCGAACAGTACAGAATTTGAACCCACCACCGAACGATTTCAAGTCCTAAGTTTATCATAGTTAAAAACTGTTTTTTTTTCTGTTACAGCCTTCGGTCAGGCAATACTGCAATGCCTCGGCTGCATCCTTCCATTCCTCGAATATGATATGATAGATAACCTGCCGTATCTAGTGGCTTATTGCGTGGCGGTCTTCCCGGTGGCCCTTCACCAGGAGATCCTGCATCTGCTATGCTACTACATACTGCCGTTCACCATCAGTAAGTATTGCTTTATTTTTATTATATCCATTGAAAAAATTAGAAGGGCTACTAATTTTTTTTAGATTGGTATACCTAGATAGATGCACAAATTTATTTTTAAGCATTGGAAATCACTCACTCTCTTCCAGGTATACTCAAACGGACGCACGAATGGCGTAGTGGTTTAAGCGGTCACCTCGCCGCTTTTTACTGCGCTGAGTGTTGTGGGTTCGATCGCCACATGGGACAACAGTCTGTGATTCACAAATTGTTGTCCTGAGTCTGGGTGTTCTTTGTGTCCGTTTCATGAATGTTTGTAAAGTCCCCCGCGATAAAGGAAATATAACTAGTGTGGGAGTTGTCTTTAAAAAAAAAACCAGAAATCTCTAGCACATTATTTATTGTTTTCATAAGTTCTTTGTCTGTACCTACCTCCCAATTCTCGAGTAGACGGTTTAAGAACCTTTGCCGGAACGAGCGTTTTCATTTAAACTTTAGCCCGCTTAAGTTTGTTGAGTTGGTGTTAGGCTTAAACTTAACGCTTCGGAGCAGCTGGATCCTCTAGTAGACATGATGCTACTTGGAATTTAAATTAAAGGCATTTAGATTTAAGATTCGCAGTCGCTTGCACTGAGTGCAGACAAGGATTAGGAGGGTATTGCATCTACATGTCCCGGTTTGTGTTTAGATTCAATGGAGAGAAGCACAGTTTCTTCGCTTTGTGCGCATAGAACTGTATCAAGAAAAATAAAGTAAAACGTTCATTTTATCTTTATACATTATTTTATATCTAGGATATACAGACAAACAAACCTAGGTTTGCTGCTATTCTTACAACTTATAGATCTTCCGATACCATTATAGGATATTTTTGGCATAGGGGGCAAAAAAAGGGAGGGGGGCAAACGGAGCAGACGGGTCACCTGGTGGTATGTGACTACCGCCGCCCATGAAGGCCTGCAACACAAGAGGAATGAGGGAGGCTCATACATGCGCGGTCTTGGGTACTAGTTTTTTGAGTTTGCGTCAATTTGAAACGTTTTCAAAGTAGGCAAGAACCGGCTTGTTTTCTGGAAAAGAAAAGGTCTGACTTTATATTTATGTGTAGCTCGCAAATATGCTGGAATGGAAGAAGAGAGCCAGGCATCGCAGTCGGTGACGGCCATCATCATGATGGTCTTCCAGCACTCAAACAACCCAGGTAAGTTTAGTTTTATTTCATGATATTTAGATAAATTTATGAATCAGTATCTCAAAGAAAAGTGTAACATAGGTATAATCTGGGTTTTGGTATGAACTTGTGAACCCGTTTTCTCAGAGACCAGCTAGTACGGCAAATTACTAAACGGATGGCGTAGTAGTTAAAACTTCTTACTGCGCTGAGTGCTGTGGGTTCGATCCCAACATGGAAAACACTTTGTGTGATCAACAAAAGTTTTGTTCTTATTCTGGTTGTTCTTTGTGTCCGTTTCATAAATGTTTTTAAAGTCTCCTGCGACACAATATAAATCTCAATCTAGTGGGGAGTTATCTTTTAAAAGCAAAAAAAAATTCTCAAATTAAAGTCATACATTTAGGAATTCTTTAGAAGATTGTTTCAAACGGCCCAACAGTAGTGGGTAGGGAATCCAACTCGAATGTATTGTCAGTGAAACCACTTTGGTGGCTCATATTAATCTCTCATATCAATAGCCTCAGTTTATCGAACAGGTCTTGCATTTAATTTATTATTGCAACCTATTCAGTTGTATAAAAATGTTTAGGTGCGTTACTACATATCACTGTGAACAAAGATCTACCCTTTAGATGCTGTCTACGTCTTCACGAAGTCTTCTCAAGAAATAAAATATGCATGCTGATGAATTTGCTGTGTTTATTTACCCTAATGTACGTAACCACCCTATGACTTTGTGAACAATAAGTATGTATTTTTATGTGTGTGTGTTCTTGTCTGTGTTTTTTTCTAACAGCGTAGACCCGTTTGCAGTTACCAAACATATGGGTACTATATCTGTCTGTACTGTCTTTTTTGTACTTAAATAAATGTAATTCATTCACTCATTGCAAACTGCTATTTACGGAGCTAAAACATCGTCTTGATAAATGTTGTTAATTTCAGTTTCGGACAGTAATTATAATAATAGGTTGTTTTAATGATTAAGACAGGATAATAATCCTTCTGTCTTGAATAAGAAGTTCATTCGCTGCACGGATGGCGTAG
Organism: Arctia plantaginis; assembly: GCA_902825455.1. Lineage (NCBI taxonomy): Eukaryota > Metazoa > Arthropoda > Insecta > Lepidoptera > Erebidae > Arctia > Arctia plantaginis. The sequence goes on from CADEBD010000444.1 coordinate 21,547, forward strand.
TGGTTTAAGCGGTCGCCATGCCCCCCACAACCACACTTTTTTTGTTGTTCTGAGTCTGGGTGTTTTTTGTGTCCGTTTAACGTATGTTTATAAAGTCCCCTGCGACACAGGGTATATTCCTATATATTCCTAATGCGGGAGTTGTCTTTAAAAAAAATAATAATTCAGGATTTCATGTTTAGATAGACATCTTAACTTGGTTATCTTTGTTTTATTAGCCAGGGTGCAAGACTTCGGGCACGCCGTCATCGCGGCGGTAAGACCCGTTATGGAGGATTGGCTCGAGATGCGTCACGGGACCCTCTCATACCGACTGACGCAGGTGATCACTGGGAAAGGATGTTTCGGGGATCACCTGTGTCTGATCCGCAAGGAGCCAACGCCTGAGTGCCACCACTGCGATGGCCAGACCGTGGACACGGCTCTCCACACGCTGGCAGAGTGCCCGGCGTGGGTTGAGCAGAGGCGAGACCTCGTGGCGGCCATCGGAGTGGGAGTTCTCTCGCTCGAGCGAGAGTGCGTGGAACTCTGCCGTCTCCTTCTGCGAGCAAGTTATGCTCGCGAAGGAGACGGCGGAGCCTGACCGGGAGAGGTTCAGAACTCTACCGGCCCGCCAGGCCCGGTTCTGTGTGTAATTTATTTATGTGTGTTTTACAGCAGTCTGGTTACCAGAGCATAGGCTTTGTCGGTAATCGAATCAGATGGCCGTGCATGAGATGTGTCAAATTTTTATCATTATTATTTATTTGTCTTATCCGGGCATCGAACTATGAAACTTACGTTCGTACACCAACTTATGTTACGAAAGCATCTTTTCTAAGGTCTGATAAGTAATCCGACATTCTTATCTTCGTTGTGCTTTACGAATGTTCTAATAATAAGAGCTAGATTGAATATGTAGTTTATTACGTAACTATAAAGCTAGAGCCGATGAAACATTCGTGATTTTATGTCCCTTTCGCTCTTTACGTAATACCTATATGGATGCAATTTCGGTGGGCGACGGAAGGGTGACGTATGTTGAAGCGGGGCGCGCAACAGGGTAATTTAATATTTGCTTCCCGTTCCCTGTACCGCCAAGGTATTTAGAGTACCTAGATTTGTATTTATTGGGGTGTCTGTCGGATCAATATTGCATCGCAGCCCGGGCCGTTGCTATGGGGATGTCCTCCCCCTGCAACCCCCCTCTCAGACCTGTGCCTAGGATTTGAGCTCGCGGGCCCAGTGCAGCGGATGCCATTCGTCATTCATCGGAGAGCTATTACTTTATCAACACGCGCGCCGCATATCGGTGGAACATTAATTATTTTATGGTTTTCAATTTTAGTTATCATTGTTAAAGTGATTCAGTACAATGTTTTGATACTAGTGTTTGTATTCGCAATAAAAATAAGGTGAATTAAATTAGAAGAGCTGCTGTGAACCCGGAGATGTAGGTAAGTGTTTTTTTTTCAGGATGTCGTCTGAAGTAATTGGATCAAAGTTAAAAAAATATTTCTGCTTTATTTTAATTTCGGTAATTTTGCAGCTTATTTCAGACGAAATTCGTTTCTATTTATTTGATTTACTTATAATATTTTCAGCAGGCAAGAAGTATGCTGACGGAGGAGTTCTTTGTTTAAATTTTTTAGAAGTTGCCGATAACAATATATGTGAGCTTTTTTTCTCTCGTAACATAGGTTGGTCAGAAGGTTTCAAGGTTGGATTGGGAACTTTGCGCACGCGACCGAGTCTATCCTAATCCGTCTTTATCTTAACGTAGAAATTCTTTACGGTGGGGAAATAATACGTTGTTTAAAAACAGGGTATTCATATTTACGTGTTTTCCAGGCAAGGGCACAAAAGAAAATTTTCATTGGCGGCCATATTGTTGTTGTGTATCAATCGCCTTCAGATGCCATCTTTTTTTGTGTAATGCGTTTACAGGGTAATCTTTTTGAGCATAGGAGGTGTGTTATATTATTTGTTTAGCTACAAAATAAAATGCCGCGAGTTAAATATAATACAATTTCGTATTCACCACGATTAAAACACTATATATAGGTATCGATCAATATAAATGTAGGTACTTGCGCCAGACAAAGGGTAGAGATATGTGGGAAGGGAGGAACGTGTAAGGGTGGGGTAAAGTAAGCTTCGGCGGCCATTTTATTTTAGCAGGTATCCAAACTGCGCCGGTCTGCCCGAAGCGACTGCGCACAAACACGGACTCTTTTTTTTTTTATAATCGCGCTGCGGAGTTAGATGGTTTTTGTAGAACCTTTGTATTCTGTATTATTTTAAATTAATTTTCAATGATTGCGTATAAATATTAATAAATTTCAATATCGACATTCTTTTCTTTTGTAAACTACTAACTAAATTAAAAGTGTTTTCCGGAAACAAAGGCGAACGGGTGCTGCTCGTCGGACTTCTAAATTATCAACGATTATTTAGTACGTAGATATATTCAGACAAAGATTAATCGGGCATCGGTCAGTTTAAAAGCAACATCGCAATAGCACTAGGCACCTATTGCCTCATACCATGCTGTCGATCCTCGCTGCGTTTCAAGATCCATCCTTGGAAACAAAAAATCAAAAGTTATTTATTTCATTATCAAACGGTATTTTCCCTTTCAATGTTACATAGAGTGGGTATCAAAGGACGCTATTCTTAAGGTTTCTTTATCCGGACCGTGTAATTCCTTTGAAATGTTAAAATATTTATAGGGACCGACCACGTTTAACGGGAAAATACGAGGAAAATATCATGGAAAATTTTATGAGCACGTGAACAGAATGAAATCTAATAATTGGCTACTTATTGCCATAGTAACGAATCATTATAGGGGCTCGTAGGTGATGAATCGATCTCTACCTACGCAGACATACTTATCAAATTGATTATTAAATCAGTCGTATTCTTAAATTCATCGAGACCGGACGTCTGCATTCAGGTAAGATAACACTTCTTACTTAGTTAGATTCTTTAGTTAGTTAGTTGAGTTTTAACTTAAAGTTTTCCTCAACTTAGTATACCGATCTTTAAATTTAAATATTATTTTGACTTTCATCATCAACGGTCAGTTGCTGAACATTGGCCTCTCCTTAGAAAAGAGCCTACTGTACCTGATGGGGTTGGTATTGGCTTTGTGTGTTTTCCTTTCTCTTTGCAGTGCTGATGTCCAGTGTGCTTCTTTAGTCGTCTCTCACGGCACCCGTGGCATGTATATTGGTCGTGATAATCCGTATTCTTAATCCGTCACCACAAGGATAACGTTTAAATTTAAGCCTATAACTACATACATTTTATAAACAAGCCTTTGTCTGCAGAGCTTTTAAAATTGTCTTCGTTTAATCTCAGTCGTACTTCACTCATGCGCCGGTGGAACAGAGAGCGGGTTCATATTTTAGTCGTTAGTGGATAGTACCTAATTTGAATTTATATTAAAAATGTCGTGTGTAGAGGCGAAACACGTGTCAAAGTATCACTTTATATAGGCCCAATCTTACGTTTCACGGTTTGATGGGCAACATTTTTTTGTGGTTTAAAAGGAGAAGGTGCGGTGCTTGTAACATTATGTTTCATATTGCAATGGCAAAAATAAAATTGCCATCATGCGTGACATATGAAACTTTGAAGTTATTTTACTTATTATGGGAGCTTTCTTCGTTCATCATCATGTTTTAGATTATATAAATTATTTCCGCTTCTATTAGATATCTAACAGTATTTACAACTGTTCATTTTAGTTTGAAATTTCTATCACCCTTAAAACCTTAAAACAAAAATATAGGTAGATATTTCATGAAATTTCTAGATAATTCTATTTATAGCTAGAACAAAAAAGAGCCGTCTCCCAGGGTTCACAAAATGGCGTGCGCGCCACCCACACTCGGGACCTCGATCGATCGAGCCCGTGCAAGGATCGGCAACTGCGCATGCTCCATCCAAACCACGCCCACGTCCGGTAACGCCCAACATCCGCTAACGTCGGACGTCTCCTAGTTTCTAAAGGTCTATTTATAGCTTTGCTGCCGAGCTCGACGGGTCTCTTCAAAGAAGAAGCCTTTGATTTAGAGGCTTTAGATTTCTATCGAAGCTACAATACTTTTCAACGAGACTTAACAGACTACTTTCCCGAACATTCTGGACTTTTTATCAAGACTGTGTGTTCGTGTTACATAATATACAATAATTCGTGGTTAGAGAAATACGTGAAGATAATAAAGACAAGTCACCTGTTTAGCTGAACTTCAAGTCGAAGTAATAAATAGTAGCATTGTGTACTCGAAGAAACCGTCACAATTTCTCTGGAAGTTTCCTCGTTAACCGTAATGTTTCAGCGATTTCCTTAAATTCTTTCTATGTAATCAACGAGTTTTTTCCGCCGCGTAAAAAAATTACAACGCGTTTCCGATAAGCTACAGCCTAGAGTCAAGTCATTGATGAGTTATAACATAAGTTAAGCATATGTCGACGGTACCCATCAAAGATCAACCGCTTGTGCGCTTCGGGATCGAAGAAATAGGCTTGTTAATTATACCCTTGTTGAAAAAAAACACCATTATATAGAATTTATATTTATAAAAATAAAAAACATTACCAATTTATTAATATTCTTATTGACCTAATAAACTGAGCTAATTTCTTGTGTTAAGAGAGTGTTTCGAACAGTACAGAATTTGAACCCACCACCGAACGATTTCAAGCGCTAAGTTTATCATAGTTAAAAACTGTTTTTTTTTTCTGTTACAGCCTTCGGTCAGGCAATACTGCAATGCCTCGGCTGCATCCTTCCATTCCTCGAATATGATATGATAGATAACCTGCCGTATCTAGTGGCTTATTGCGTGGCGGTCTTCCCGGTGGCCCTTCACCAGGAGATCCTGCATCTGCTATGCTACTACATACTGCCGTTCACCATCAGTAAGTATTGCTTTATTTTTATTATATCCATTGAAAAATTAGAAGGGCTACTATTTTTTTTTAGATTGGTATACCTAGATAGATGCACAAATTTATTTTTAAGCATTGGAAATCACTCACTCTCTTCCAGGTATACTCAAACGGACGCACGAATGGCGTAGTGGTTTAAGCGGTCACCTCGCCGCTTTTTACTGCGCTGAGTGTTGTGGGTTCGATCGCCACATGGGACAACAGTCTGTGATTCACAAATTGTTGTCCTGAGTCTGGGTGTTCTTTGTGTCCGTTTCATGAATGTTTGTAAAGTCCCCCGCGATAAAGGAAATATAACTAGTGTGGGAGTTGTCTTTAAAAAAAAAAACCAGAAATCTCTAGCACATTATTTATTGTTTTCATAAGTTCTTTGTCTGTACCTACCTCCCAATTCTCGAGTAGACGGTTTAAGAACCTTTGCCGGAACGAGCGTTTTCATTTAAACTTTAGCCCGCTTAAGTTTGTTGAGTTGGTGTTAGGCTTAAACTTAACGCTTCGGAGCAGCTGGATCCTCTAGTAGACATGATGCTACTTGGAATTTAAATTAAAGGCATTTAGATTTAAGATTCGCAGTCGCTTGCACTGAGTGCAGACAAGGATTAGGAGGGTATTGCATCTACATGTCCCGGTTTGTGTTTAGATTCAATGGAGAGAAGCACAGTTTCTTCGCTTTGTACGCATAGAACTGTATCAAGAAAAATAAAGTAAAACGTTCATTTTATCTTTATACATTATTTTATATCTAGGATATACAGACAAACAAACCTAGGTTTGCTGCTATTCTTACAACTTATAGATCTTCCGATACCATTATAGGATATTTTTGGCATAGGGGGCAAAAAAAGGGAGGGGGGCAAACGGAGCAGACGGGTCACCTGGTGGTATGTGACTACCGCCGCCCATGAAGGCCTGCAACACAAGAGGAATGAGGGAGGCTCATACATGCGCGGTCTTGGGTACTAGTTTTTTGAGTTTGCGTCAATTTGAAACGTTTTCAAAGTAGGCAAGAACCGGCTTGTTTTCTGGAAAAGAAAAGGTCTGACTTTATATTTATGTGTAGCTCGCAAATATGCTGGAATGGAAGAAGAGAGCCAGGCATCGCAGTCGGTGACGGCCATCATCATGATGGTCTTCCAGCACTCAAACAACCCAGGTAAGTTTAGTTTTATTTCATGATATTTAGATAAATTTATGAATCAGTATCTCAAAGAAAAGTGTAACATAGGTATAATCTGGGTTTTGGTATGAACTTGTGAACCCGTTTTCTCAGAGACCAGCTAGTACGGCAAATTACTAAACGGATGGCGTAGTAGTTAAAACTTCTTACTGCGCTGAGTGCTGTGGGTTCGATCCCAACATGGAAAACACTTTGTGTGATCAACAAAAGTTTTGTTCTTATTCTGGTTGTTCTTTGTGTCCGTTTCATAAATGTTTTTAAAGTCTCCTGCGACACAATATAAATCTCAATCTAGTGGGGAGTTATCTTTTAAAAGCAAAAAAAAATTCTCAAATTAAAGTCATACATTTAGGAATTCTTTAGAAGATTGTTTCAAACGGCCCAACAGTAGTGGGTAGGGACTCCAACTCGAATGTATTGTCAGTGAAACCACTTTGGTGGCTCATATTAATCTCTCATATCAATAGCCTCAGTTTATCGAACAGGTCTTGCATTTAATTTATTATTGCAACCTATTCAGTTGTATAAAAATGTTTAGGTGCGTTACTACATATCACTGTGAACAAAGATCTACCCTTTAGATGCTGTCTACGTCTTCACGAAGTCTTCTCAAGAAATAAAATATGCATGCTGATGAATTTGCTGTGTTTATTTACCCTAATGTACGTAACCACTCTATGACTTTGTGAACAATAAGTATGTATTTTTATGTGTGTGTGTTCTTGTCTGTGTTTTTTTCTAACAGCGTAGACCCGTTTGCAGTTACCAAACATATGGGTACTATATCTGTCTGTACTGTCTTTTTTGTATTTAAATAAATGTAATTCATTCGCTCATTGCAAACTGCTATTTACGGAGCTAAAACATCGTCTTGATAAATGTTGTTAATTTCAGTTTCGGACAGTAATTATAATAATAGGTTGTTTTAATGATTAAGACAGGATAATAATCCTTCTGTCTTGAATAAGAAGTTCATTCGCTGCACGGATGGCGTAGTGGTTTAAGCGGTCGCCATGCCCCCCACAATCACACTTTTTTTGTTGTTCTGAGTCTGGGTGTTGTTTGTACCCATCAAAGATCAACCGCTTGTGCGCTTCGGGATCGAAGAAATAGGCTTGTTAATTATACCCTTGTTGAAAAAAAACACCATTATATAGAATTTATATTTATAAAAATAAAAAACATTACCAATTTATTAATATTCTTATTGACCTAATAAACTGAGCTAATTTCTTGTGTTAAGAGAGTGTTTCGAACAGTACAGAATTTGAACCCACCACCGAACGATTTCAAGCGCTAAGTTTATCATAGTTAAAAACTGTTTTTTTTTTCTGTTACAGCCTTCGGTCAGGCAATACTGCAATGCCTCGGCTGCATCCTTCCATTCCTCGAATATGATATGATAGATAACCTGCCGTATCTAGTGGCTTATTGCGTGGCGGTCTTCCCGGTGGCCCTTCACCAGGAGATCCTGCATCTGCTATGCTACTACATACTGCCGTTCACCATCAGTAAGTATTGCTTTATTTTTATTATATCCATTGAAAAAATTAGAAGGGCTACTAATTTTTTTTAGATTGGTATACCTAGATAGATGCACAAATTTATTTTTAAGCATTGGAAATCACTCACTCTCTTCCAGGTATACTCAAACGGACGCACGAATGGCGTAGTGGTTTAAGCGGTCACCTCGCCGCTTTTTACTGCGCTGAGTGTTGTGGGTTCGATCGCCACATGGGACAACAGTCTGTGATTCACAAATTGTTGTCCTGAGTCTGGGTGTTCTTTGTGTCCGTTTAACGTATGTTTATAATGTATATATATGTATGTATGTCTTTAAAAAAAATAATAATTCAGGATTTCATGTTTAGATAGACATCTTAACTTGGTTATCTTTGAATAGGCCGTTAAGGGACTTTAAATAAATATGGACTGTATTAAATATTATATTTGTATATTGGTAAAACGATATAAAGAAATGCCCGTAGCGGAACGCGTCTAAGGGCCGAGTAGTGAGAGGACCGCGGCGTACGAGGCGGCGAGCTACGATCCCCGCTCCCCGCGCCGGCCGGCCTTCGATGGTTCGCAACCGAGATCGGCTACATGTTTTGGTGCGCCGACATATTCCCCGGGTTGAAGAGATGTCTTCAAGGGTTGACTGGAAGAGGGCAGATGCAGTTGAAGGCACGACGAATGATGCCTCTCTTCGTCTTGAGTTCTGCTACTCTCGTGACTCCGTCTACGCCAGGATAGGTCTTCGTGACCCGACCCAGGGACCAGAGCAAGGGTGGCGTTGTTTTGTCCTTGATCAGTACCAAGGACCCTGGGTTGACTTCACCTCTGGAATGAAACCACTTTGATTTGGCCTGCAGCAGAGAAGTGTACTCATTGTGAAATCTGCGCCAGAAATGCTGCCGGATGAACTGGATTCTTCGCCATCGATCTAGTCGCGTGATGTTCGCGTCAGTCACATGTGGGTGCGGTACAGCTAAAAGTGGTCGTCCAATTAGGAAGTGAGATGGAGTGAGCGCCGAAAAATCATTAGGGTCTGATGAAAGTGAAGTGAGAGGACGCGAATTCAAAACCGCCTCTATATGAGTGAGACAGGTAGTCATCTCCTCAAATGTGAAGTGGGTAAGATGCAGTAATCTTTTTAGATGGTGTTTGCAGGATTTAACTGCAGCTTCAGCCAGTGAATTAAAATGCGGGCTGTATGCGGGCGTAAAATTAAATTCGATTCCCTCCTGAGCCATTTCAGATGCAACACTTGATGATTTCAAGAACTTATACAGGTCGTTTGATGCACCTACAAAGTTTGTTCCATTATCGGACGTGATGCTTCGAGGCTTGCCTCGACGCGCCACGAAACGATTTAGAGCAGCCATGTAAGCCTCAGTGGTGAGATCTGAGACGAGCTCCAAATGTACGGCTTTGACTGCCGCGCAAACAAAGATGCACAGGTATGATTTTGTGACTTTGCAACCGCGACCTTTGCGATCGGCTACCAATACTGGACCCGCGTAGTCAACATAACAATTTAAAAATGGATATTCAAGGTTTGTTCTCGAATTAGGTAATTGACCCATTATCGGTTGAACGTTTTCAGCTTTGTGTCTGAAACATTTAAGACACTTATTCACGACAAACCTAGACAAGTTTCGACCACCTAGAGGCCAATACGTTTGTCGAATATGTGACAAAAGCAACTGAGGACCGCAGTGTGATTAAGAACTTTATATGTTGCAAGTGAAATAAATGTTTTGTGAAACTATGTTTACTACACAAAACAATAGGGTGTTTGGTATTAAAATCGTAGGGGGAGTTATCGAGCCTCCCGCCCACGCGAATGAGGTCATCCGCGTCTAGAAAAGGAGTTAAAGGAAGCAATCTACTCTTGCGTGGCAATTTTTCACCAGACTTTAAGCAATGATACTCTTCAGGAAACATTTCGAGCTGTGAATGGTGAATAATGAAATTTAATTAACTTTGTAATTCAGACGTTGAAAGATTGCTACGCGTTTTATTTTTACCTTTTAAGTTGTGGATTAATCTTTTTATATATGCAAATATGTTTTGTATTTTTGTTAAGCTAGAATAGTTTTCTAATAAATTATGTATGATTGATGAAGGAATGATTGTATTTGATTGATGAAAATTATGAGAATGAATGCTATTACTACTAATGAAATGAGTCACTACTTCCGGTAAATCATGTTTCTCTGTGTTTGGCATTTTGGGCCACTCATTTTCATCACGTGACAAAAAAGAGGGTCCAGACCACCACAGCGGTGTGTCCTTAATAAGGTCGGCCCTAAGACCACGGGAAACAAGATCCGCCGGGTTGTCCTTCGACGGTACGTAACTCCAGGTATGACTGCATGTACTCTCCTGAATCTCGTTTACTCTATTTTTGACGAAAGGTTTTAAGTGATTAGGAGAAGTAGAGAGCCAACCTAGGACTATTGTAGAGTCACACCAAAGTCTACATCTAAAAATGGGTATGGTAAGCGATTGTTGAACCTTAGTACTCAGCCTTGCACCTAGCAAAGCTCCACAAAGCTCAAGCCTTGGTATTGTCGTTGGTTTGATGGGCGCTACACGATTTCTAGAGACTAGAAGTTGTACCGCTGTGAACCCTATGCTATTACTTGACCGAATGTAGACACACGCACCATAAGCCCTTTCGGACGCATCGGTAAAGACGTGTAGTTCATTCGTTATAGAGCCTTCATGCAAAACCCAACGAGGTATTTTTAAGTAATTTAGTGATGTTATTGTTTTTTCAAATATAGACCAAAGCGTTCTAATCTCGAGTGACACATCACTATCCCAGTCATATTTTCCAAGCCAAAGAAGTTTTAAAATAAATTTTGCTTCGTCAACGCACGGACCCACGAGGCCCAGAGGGTCAAAGATTTGACTAATGACAGAGAGGACATGACGTTTTGTGACTTTAGACGAAGGGACAATATTAATACTGTAAGTAAGTAAATCAGAGTCACAAACCCAGTTAAGACCCAGAGTTTTATACTGTGAACAATTTAGATTATGTTCAGGTAATTCTAACGTATTGTTAGTTGCGTAGTTACTTGTAATGTGCTTTAGAATATCTGAATTATTTGATCGCCATTTCCGTAAATTGAATTTAGCAGATGATAGAACCGAATGTACTCTTTTTGAAATTTCAATAGTTTCAGAGATTGTAGAACTTCCGCTCAAATAATCATCGACGTAGAAGTCACGTCGAATAGCGGACTTGACACGACTGTCCTCTGTGTCATCAGCCAGACTTACGAGACACTTTGTTGCTAGATAGGGAGCAGATGCAGTGCCATAGGTGACAGTGTTCAATGTGTACGTTCTAAGAGGTTCTGAGGGATCAAATCGAAAAATTATTTTCTGTAAGTTTCGTTGAATTGGACTAAGCTCTATGGCCCTGTACATTTTTTCTACGTCACCCGTGACCACGTACCTATGTTGACGAAAACGTATTAAAATGTTAAATAGATCGTCTTGTACTACGGGACCGACCATCTGAATGTCGTTAAGAGACATCCCCGAACTGGTAGAGGCTGATGCGTCGAATACTACGCGTAGTTTGGTAGTGGTGCTAGAATTACGAATAACTCCATGATGTGGTATATAATATTTGACCACGGAGTTTTCAGGTGAGGAAGCCGAGTCATAAGTGTCCAACGTCATGTGACCCAGACGTTCGTACTCTCGTATGAAATCCAAATATTTATCTTTAAATGAATGATCGCGATTAAAACGTCTTTCTAAGGACAAAAAACGTTTTTTAGCAGTTTCATATGAGTTACCTAAAGTACTGGGATCCGATTTTAAAGGCATTGTGACAACAAATCTGCCGTCCTTATTGCGGACAGTAGTTTGAGCGAAATGTTGTTCACACATTTTTTCTTCGAGAGAATGAAAATGTTTTGATGAAACATTGTCAAGTTCCCAAAATTGTGTAAGATCGGGATTGACATTGGAATGATGGCAAAAGTGTGAAGAAGGAATATTTGGTTGTCCTGAAAGACTGCCTGAGACCAACCAACCAAATTTAGTTTCACACAGTTTTGGTAGATTTTTTCCTAAAGCTATTGTATTACTGCCTAAGACATTCCAGAACACTTCAGCCCCTACCAGGATATCTACGACCGACGGAATGTTAAAATTCGGGTCTGCAAGTTTAAGACCTGGTGGAATAGTGACGTGATTGACGTGTATGAACGACGCTGGTAGGACATTTGTAATTTCGGGTAAAATATGACACTCGATATCAACAGTGTATGCACAGCATAAAGACTCTATGGCGAGGTGACAAGACTGTGTACTTGTGGTTATCTTATTATTAATACCCGTTACCTTAGTGCTCGTACCGCGTTGTGACAAACCTAGCTTCTCCGCTAAATTCCGCGTGATAAAATTCGCTGTACTACCGTTGTCCAGCAGTAGTCTCGCAGTGTACTTTTTACCCGTCGCGCTGGTCACGTTCACCACCGCTGTGGACAGTAAAATATGTGCAGAAGTAGCAAGCTGCAAGCAATTGGCTGATAGTGCAACATTAGACGTAGTAAGCGAAGCGGAAGGCAAAGAATTAAAGTCTGCTTTAGTTTCCTGATTTTCTAAATGTAAAAGCGTGTTGTGTTTTATTTTGCAATACTTGCAGTGAGACAGTTTGCATTGTTTTGCAGTATGTCCAAAGCGTAAGCAATTACGACAAACATTGTAATCGTTTGCCTTTTGAATGCGATTTTCTATCGATAAACTTCTAAAAGATTGACATTTAAAAAGGTTATGTGGTTGGGAGCAAAGTGGACATTTAAGTACTTTATTACTATAACTAAACTTTTTATTGCTTTTAGTTGAAGACTGATTTGTAGTAGATAAAGTATTATTTTGATGAGGAGGTGAATTATGTATGCTGAGTGAGTGGTCATTGTTTAAGGCGACAAGAGTTTCTGTTTGAAGGAAATTAAGATTCGACTCATGGGATTCTAAGCAGTCTGCCCGCCTGTTTAAGTACGAACAAAAATCAATTAGAGTAGGGTCATCTGTTAACTTTGTGTTACTATACTCCTCCCAGTCACGACCAGTTGTGATGTCTAATTTTTTGGTCATGACATATACAATTAAATCGTCCCAGTGTTGAGTTGGTCTTTTTAATATTGTGAGTGCTCTAATATTTTTATTAATTGCGTCTACAAGATTTCTAATTGAGACACTTGACTCCCTCTGTAATGACTCAATGTCAAACAGTGCTTGTATGTGGTGTTTAATTAATTTGCGATTGTTATCGAATCGCTCACACAACATGCCCCATGCTACCTGGTACTGGTCGTCTTTAAAAGTAATATTTTTAATTGCTGAGGCAGCTTGTCCTTGTAATGAAAGTCGCAGGTAGTGGAATTTGTCAATATCATTAATACTAGGATTGTCGTGGATCAATGACGTAAATGTGTCTCGAAATTCGAACCAGCATTGGAAGTCGCCATCAAAACGAGGCAAATCTATTCTAGGCAAACGAACAAAACTAGTCCTGTTGGAATTATGTGCACCTGAGTTAGCATCCCTGAAGCCCGCCTCAGAGTCCGCATCGCTGGCCGAGGTACCGAGTAGGTGACGAGTGACCGCCACCAGATTAAAGTATTGGCGGTCGAATTCCTCACGCTCGGTGAACGCAGCACCCTCATCCTCGATAATCACTTCAATTTGTGTCTGCAAGTTATCAAATTCGTCATGTAAGGAATCGAATTTTTTAAAACGCTCCGCTAAGTCCGAGCGCTGCAAAGTGGATATATCGGCACTACTTTTAATTAAATTTAAATAATTGGCATAAATGGTCATTTTTGATTTTGTTGAACTACGTTTTTTCAACAAGGTTTTAATATCTGCCATTTTAAAACAAAGAAAACAATAAATACTTCTCAACAAATAAAGGATTGTTTTAATACAATAGAACAGGTGTGCGCAAACAAAAGGGACAGATGCGGGCAGGTAATAAAATTTCGTGTCAAGGTCACCATGTACTTAACACATGATATAGGAATCTTATGCGCGTGCCGTTATATCTGCTACAAGAAGAAACGATTCGCAAGCGGTATGAATGCACTGTAAAAGCTACAAGCTAATATATGTATATAGTGGCAGAAGAAAAAATAGATTAAGATCGAGAACGATTTTTACGGCATTAAATGAAGCAGGAATATAGCTAATTGGAACGAACTCACTCAAATACTGTACTTATACTCCCAAAGAATGACTTCGGCTTCTTCATAGACGTTGTAGGCTGCTACGAGTACGACTTCTTTCTTCAATCCGCGCGGCCGGGGGCAAAGTTCACAATACTACGACGATGGATTCGATTATCTTGCGTCGGCGAAATATAGGTGCTGGCTTGCGGTTAAAAGGCTACGAAGGACCACTGAATAGGCCGTTAAGGGACTTTAAATAAATATGGACTGTATTAAATATTATATTTGTATATTGGTAAAACGATATAAAGAAATGCCCGTAGCGGAACGCGTCTAAGGGCCGAGTAGTGAGAGGACCGCGGCGTACGAGGCGGCGAGCTACGATCCCCGCTCCCCGCACCGGCCGGCCTTCGATGGTTCGCAACCGAGATCGGCTACATGTTTTGGTGCGCCGACAATCTTTGTTTGCAGCGAAAATTAGCCAGGGTGCAAGACTTCGGGCACGCCGTCATCGCGGCGGTAAGACCCGTTATGGAGGATTGGCTCGAGATGCGTCACGGGACCCTCTCATACCGACTGACGCTAGGTGATCACTGGGAAAGGATGTTTCGGGGATCACCTGTGTCTGATCCGCAAGGAGCCAACGCCTGAGTGCCACCACTGCGATGGCCAGACCGTGGACACGGCTCTCCACACGCTGGCAGAGTGCCCGGCGTGGGTTGAGCAGAGGCGAGACCTCGTGGCGGCCATCGGAGTGGGAGTTCTCTCGCTCGATAGCCTGATTGAGTGAGAGTGCGTGGAACTCTGCCGTCTCCTTCTGCGAGCAAGTTATGCTCGCGAAGGAGACGGCGGAGCCTGACCGGGAGAGGTTTAGAACTCTCCCGGCCCGCCAGGCCCGGGAACGGGCCCGGTACCGCAGGCGACTCAGGCGCCGGAGGTCGCAGAACGACCTCCGTCCTCGTCGGGGGGTCGTCTACCTGTTGTTGTAGATGGCCCGAGGTATTTCGGGGCACCAGGGACTTCCTTTCTAGGGTATACCTGGTTCCCCGGCTATTAGTACCCGAGTACATTGTTACCATCGTTAGGAAAGCTTTTAGAACGTCTTGTAGTGGCCCGGCTTCTGCCAGGTGGAGTCAAATTTCATGATAGACAATTTGGATTTACGTTGGGTAAATCGACAACTGACGCTGTTATATCGGTTAGAAAGTTTGTCACAGGGTCAAAATTTCAATATGTGCTGGCTATTTTATTAGATATATCTGGCGCCTTCGACAACGCATGGTGGCCCATGCTGTTGCTGAAATTAAAATCACGGGGGTGTTTTAAAAATATTTATTCCCTTATCTCTTCGTACTTTTCACAAGGTACAACTAAACTAAGACTTGGTCATCATTCTGTGTCGAAGGCGCTTACAAATCCATACTTGTGGAATATCGGCTTCGACGATTTTCTTGCGATACCAATACCATCCGGATGTACTCTGAACGCGTATGCTGATGACGGCTTATTACTGGTGGAATCTGATACTAGGGCGGGGCTTGAGAGATTAGCCAATAGATGTTTGAACTTGATATCTCAATGGGGTGAACGTAATCGCTTAACTTTTGCACCCAACAAAACCTTCCAGCTACTTTTAAAAGGTAACCTCAAATCACCGCCGAGCATTAGATTTGACAATGTTACTGTAAAAAATAAAACCACAGTGTGTTATCTAGGATTAGTTTTAGAAAGAAACTTTTCATTTATCGAACATATTAAAATAGTTAATGAAAAGTCTAAAAAGAGTTTCTGTGCATTGACAAGGATATCAACTGCGACATGGGGTCTATCATTTAATACATTAAGGATCATATACGGAGCTACTTATTTAGGTTCTATGTGCTATGGTGCACCTGTATGGGCCGATAGGGCGACCGTAGGCGCTGTCCGTCGCAAACTGTTACAAGGCCAACGACTTGCACTGATATTTTTGTGCAAGGCATATAGGACGGTTAGCACTGAGGCTTTGCCGGTGTTGGCGGGTGTGCTTCCGGTCGATCTCGAGGTGCAGAGACGTGCTGCCATGTACTATTCAAGACAAAACATGGAATGCGATTTCTTGGGCGCGCGGGATCGCGGTAAAATTACAAGATTGCTTCAACAGCAGTCCGATGTCTATAATGACCTCATAGACGAATGGCAGCAACGCTGTGACGAATCATCCAAGGGGCGCCATCTTTACCAATTTTTTCCATCTGTTCGCGAACGGTTGTCGAGGACATGGCTTGAGGTGGACCACTGTGTCGCTCAATTTCTTACGGGTCATGGTAACTTTAAGAGCAAGTTGTATTCATTTAAATTAGTCGAGTCACCATTGTGTCAATGCTCAACACCTAACTCTCATTATGAACAGTCTGCTCATCATATCCTCTGGGAATGTAGTCTTTGGTATAATGAACGTAATATAATGCTGAATAGCTTGCAGGTGACATCTGGGGCGGTATACTATGGGGATCTTGTGTCAAATAGGGCGATTCTGCCATACATATTATAGAAATCAAATATAGCTCATGTAGGACCCGTAATATTTTGTAGCCGTGGTGCTTCCCTGTTTAAAAGGGTGTATGCCTATTTTACTTCATTTTGTCTCCCGCTTTGCTAAGGAGGGAAGTGGATTTACTGTATTTCCAACTCCTCCAATTTTCTTCTGATTAATTTCGTTGCGGGTTCCAAGACAGTTTAATTTCTTCCTGGGACTTCCCGAGTGTCATAACTCGGTGTGTTCGTGGGTCACTGCTGTGGATCCTGGTGTACAGGAGTTACAGTGGTGGGCGTGTGGGTGGGATTAGTCCCATTGTATTAGTACCCGAGACGGCGTGCAGTTTTAGTCGGTTCGAGTCCGACATGCCACCGATAGGTGGTATCCGAGGGGATTTCCGCACGGGAAAAAAAAAAAAGGTGAAAACGTAATGACTAACGCCAATCATTTCATCATATGACTATGATTTAAAAGTAGCAATAATTGACATTTCTAATTTATACTGCACATTGTTTTTCTTTATACTTCCGTTAATAAATGAGCCTACAGCAGCGCAGTAGGCCTATTAGAGTCCGCTCCGTTGGCATTGCTTTATAATGGATTTATAAAACTTAAAATATCAAGTCAATATATAAGTTTCTATTAACTTTTCTGTAAAAACAGAAATTAAACGAAGAGGGCTTTGCCCAGAAATGGACGTCCTCTAGCGGAAATCACGTTAATTAATTTAAAAAAAATAAATAATTGAAATAGAAAGTCCTTTAGTGAAAATTACCTCTTAACATAACTTTTTTTTTTTGTTATTTATGAATATTCATGAGTGTGTCTGATGTGATATATGCCTTTGATTGCCTTGGCTACTGTTTCTTTCTCGTAGATGTTTTTGTGATAGAAGGCGAGACTATTGTCATCTTTTAGTAACTTTTTCGGGCCGAGAGGTGCTACTGACAACAGCTACGAAAATTTTATGAAAATTTACAAATAATTATGTGGTTCACACGATCACTTGTTTTGTGTCTGAGTGTAATTTATTTATGTGTGTTTTACAGCAGTCTGGTTACCAGAGCATAGGCTTTGTCGGTAATCGAATCAGATGGCCGTGCATGAGATGTGTCAAATTTTTATCATTATTATTTATTTGTCTTATCCGGGCATCGAACTATGAAACTTACGTTCGTACACCAACTTATGTTACGAAAGCATCTTTTCTAAGGTCTGATAAGTAATCCGACATTCTTATCTTCGTTGTGCTTTACGAATGTTCTAATAATAAGAGCTAGATTGAATATGTAGTTGATTACGTAACTATAAAGCTAGAGCCGATGAAACATTCGTGATTTTATGTCCCTTTCGCTCTTTACGTAATACCTATATGGATGCAATTTCGGTGGGCGACGGAAGGGTGACGTATGTTGAAGCGGGGCGCGAAAGGGGAAATTTAATATTTGCTTCCCGTTCCCTGTACCGCCAAGGTATTTAGAGTACCTAGATTTGTATTTATTGGGGTGTCTGTCGGATCAATATTGCATCGCAGCCCGGGCCGTTGCTATGGGGATGTCCTCCCCCTGCAACCCCCTCTCAGACCTGTGCCTAGGATTTGAGCTCGCGGGCCCAGTGCAGCGGATGCCATTCGTCATTCATCGGAGAGCTATTACTTTATCAACACGCGCGCCGCATATCAGTGGAACATTAATTATTTTATGGTTTTCAATTTTAGTTATCATTGTTAAAGTGATTCAGTACAATGTTTTGATACTAGTGTTTGTATTCGCAATTCAATTAGGGTGAATTAAATTAGAAGAGCTGCTGTGAACCCGGAGATGTAGGTAAGTGTTTTTTTTTCAGGATGTCGTCTGAAGTAATTGGATCAAAGTTAAAAAAATATTTCTGCTTTATTTTAATTTCGGTAATTTTGCAGCTTATTTCAGACGAAATTCGTTTCTATTTATTTGATTTACTTATAATATTTTCAGCAGGCAAGAAGTATGCTGACGGAGGAGTTCTTTGTTTAAATTTTTTAGAAGTTGCCGATAACAATATATGTGAGCTTTTTTTCTCTCGTAACATAGGTTGGTCAGAAGGTTTCAAGGTTGGATTGGGAACTTTCTCTCGGGCGGGGCGTTCGACAGTCGACGCTGTGTTGCGCCTGAGGGCCGTGACCGAAGAGGCCGTGAGCTGTGGCGGCGTGCTGTTGGCGGTGTCATTGGACATCGCCAACGCATTCAATAGTCTGCCATTCAGCTGCATCAGGGAAGCACTCCACTATCATGGGGTGCCAAAGTACCTGAGGCGGCTGGTGGCAGACTATTTAGAGGAGCGTACCGTCGTGTACGAGGACCGAGAAGGTAATTTGAGGAGTCGGCCCATGTCGTGCGGTGTTCCACAGGGGTCTGTTCTTGGACCCCTCTTGTGGAACATAGGGTACGACTGGGCCCTTCGCGCCGATTTCCCCCCCGGGCTGGGTGTAATCTGTTACGCAGACGATACCCTCGTGACAGCCCGGGGGGCAAACTTCCAAGAGGCGGCGCGCCTGGCCACAGGGGGAGTCTCCCTGGTGGTCGGGCGCATTGAGGCGCTGGGCTTACGGGTGGCCCTAGATAAGACGGAGGCCCTGTTATTCCATGGGCCCCGTCGTGGTCCACCCCCTGGCGCCTCCATTGTGGTCAACTCGGTCCTCGTACCGGTTCGGGCCCAGATGAAATATCTGGGCCTGATCCTCGACGGGAGGTGGCTCTTCGACGAGCACTTCCGACAGCTTGCTCCAAAGCTCGTCGGCGCTGCGTCTGCCCTAGGGCGACTCTTGCCCAATATGGGGGGACCCAGCGTCGCGACAAGACGGCTGTACACGGGGGTTGTCCGGTCAATGGCACTGTACGGTGCACCGGTGTGGGCGGCGGCTCTGACCGCCCAGAATAGGGTACGCCTCTGGCGCCCTCAGAGGGTAATGGCGGTCAGAGCCATACGCGGTTACCGCACCGTTTCGACGGAGGTGGCATGCGCATTGGCCGGAACTCCCCCGTGGGATTTGGAGGCGGAAGTGCTCGCCGAAGTTTATCGGCGAGTGGCTGACTTCCGGGCGGAAGGCGGATTTCGCCCTCCGCCCGAGGATGTGCGCGAGTGGCGCGAAGCCGCTCGCCGAGCCACGATGGCTCGTTGGTCGTTCCGGCTGGAGACTCCACGCGCTGGCTTCGCCGCCGTGGAGGCTCTCCAGCCGGTCATCGCCGAGTGGGCAGGGCGGCAGCACGGGACCCTTTCCTTCCGACTGACGCAGGTGCTTTCCGGGCACGGTTGCTTCGGAAAGTACCTGCACACGGTCGCTAGGAGGGAACTGAGTCCCGCCTGCCACCACTGCGACTGCAGTGAGGACTCGGCCCAGCACACGCTGGCGGTCTGCCCCGCATGGGCGGCGCAGCGCCGGGCCCTCACTGCAGTCATCGGAGTGGATCTCTCGCTACCGGCCGTAGTACGCTCCATGGCCGGTAGCGACAGTTGTTTTACCGCGGTCGCAACCTTCTGCGAGGTAGTAATCTCGCGGAAGGAGGCGGCGTAGAGGGCCCGGGAGGACGACCTCCACTCGGACCCGATCCGCCGCCGGCGAACCGGGCGGCGGAGGCCCGGCTATCACAGCCTCATGCCGCCCTGAGTGTGGCCGCGGGTGGACGGGGTGGGTTTCCCCTCCACCCGCATTAGTTGGCCAGCCGCGAGGGGGCGGCGTCCGCGTGTGCCGGACGTCGCCTAAAGAGAGGGAAAATATATCGAGACGGAGCCCGCACCAGGAGCGGGCTGGCGCTAGGAGGGGTCCGGATGTCTTAACAACAGCTGTTCCCGGATCCCTCCTGTTACAGGCGCAGAGTGGCACACCGTGTGGTTTTAGTCGGTCCGAGTCCGACACACCACCCCGCCGCAAACCCCGGAGGGGTGACGGTCCGAGGGGATTTCCACACGTTAAAAAAAAAAAAAAAAGGAACTTTGCGCACGCGACCGAGTCTATCCTAATCCGTCTTTATCTTAACGTAGAAATTCTTTACGGTGGGGAAATAATACGTTGTTTAAAAACAGGGTATTCATATTTACGTGTTTTCCAGGCAAGGGCACAAAAGAAAATTTTCATTGGCGGCCATATTGTTTTTGTGTATCAATCGCCTTCAGATGCCATCTTTTTTAACCGACTTCAAAAAAAGGAGGAGGTTCTCAATTCGACTGTATTTTTTTTTTTTTTTTTTTTTTTTTTTGTATATTTGTTACGCGATTACTCCGGCAATTATAAACCGATTTGAATAATTCTTTTTTTATTTGGTAGGTCATACGTCAGAGGTGGTCCCATTGTCACCAGGTCAGGATCTGATGATGGGATCCTGGGGAAATCGAGGGAAACCCTCAAATTTTGTAGGCATATACACTGTTTATCAGAAATTATCTTAATCTATGTAGATTTTTGCATCTAATGGTCACCATCTGATGTTGCTGAGCTGATGATGAAGCTGATGATGAATGGTTTAGGAGTATGGGATCTCTGTAACAAAATTATGTAATACCATCGAATTTGAATGTGTTTGAGTCTAATTAATAAGGACTCCGATCCTATGTGATATTCAGGGTCTGATGATGGAGACGGTAAATAGCCATGGGAACTCTGTAATAAAATAAAGCAATTCCTCCGTGTTTGTGCTCATGTGATTCGTCTCGACTAGGAGCTTCATGCTAGTCGATTTTTAACCAACATCAAAAAAGGAGGGTTTTTGATTCGACAGTATGTTTTCTTTTTAACCGACTTCCAAAACACAAAAGAGGAGGATTTTTTTTTTATGTATGTTTGTTACGCGATTTCTCCGTCAATTGTGGACCGATTTTCAAAATTCTTTGGTCCCATTATCACCAATGCAGGATCCGATAGTGGGATCCTAGAGAAATCGAGGGAAATCCTCACAATTATTGGGAATTTGACAGCCCCGACAACGTGTTTTAGCTACGAGTATTTCTTTAGCCAAACAAACCATGGGAACCGTCAGAGACTGCGCGATGTGATGCGCAGAGAACTTGCAGTATTTATGTCACCACAGTAATTTTTTTTCGTTGTATTAAGAAGAAAAGGTTGAAATGTTGTATTCTATCTTGTTAAAAAAATTCGGATAGACGTTTTGTTGCTATGGATGGCATCGCATTTCGTTTGTAAGTAATTTTATACTTAATTTATTAAAATAGTTCTGGAAAAAACTCTTAAATTTTGTGTGGGTCAACTAGGTTAATTTCTAACATACCAGTATTAACCCTTCTAGTTGGAACTCCTTCTATAAAATATTGAGCATATTTGTTGAGAAGTCTCACTAAAGCTTCCCTATCTTCACCTTCGAGATCAGTGTCAATTGAATCGGAAGTTATTTTGTTCGGTTGCAACTCACAAGAATTTGACTGTTTCTTAGAAAAGAATTTAAGCTGATCTTGATCAGTTTGGACGAAAATGTAATTTTCTAAGATATCCCTACCTATGATGACAGGTTCTGATAGGCAAGAATCCGGTACTACATGAAAGAGTAAGGTCTAAGTTATTTCACCTAGTTGTACTTCATTTAAAATTTGAGTATCACACCTTACATCATCACCCCCAATTCCAGTTAGGTAACTACAGTTTGTTACTTAACATTACGGTACGTAGTGTTTTAAATATCGTACTTATCTACTCATTACAAACATATCCTACACTAAAAATGGTAAAATAAACCCTTTTAAAAAAAAAGTTAAACCGACTTCAAACAACACCGACAAAGAGCACTAAAAATTAAAAAATAATTACAAATCTAAGTAAAAAACTATAATAAGTACCCTCACTGTAACAGGTAACATTATAATACCAATAGTCCCTTCTAGTATGTTTGAAGTCGGTGCCAAGCTCGATGCACAATAAGTAATACTGGTCTATGTCAGCTTTATATTAGCACAATGAAAAATTAAGAATTCAAAATAATTCTAATGAAACATTGAAGATTTTGTTAATTAATAAAGACCAACCAGATCAATCACGTGCGCAAACTTATCAACTACTTATTAAAGCATTCAAAATAATAATATAATTGGAGATGTCCGTCCACTTTACCTCGTTCAACATGTTTTGCGCAGCATGAAGACTGTTGCAGCTGCCGCGCTACATTCTACCATGCCTATCAAGCACCTATTTGGCTTGGCACCGACTTCAAACAGACTAGAAGGGACTATTGGTATTATAATGTTACCTGTTACAGTGAGGGTACTTATTATAGTTTTTTACTTAGATTTGTAATTATTTTTTAATTTTTAGTGCTCTTTGTCGGTGTTGTTTGAAGTCGGTTTAACTTTTTTTTTTGTGTAATGCGTTTACAGGGTAATCTTTTTGAGCATAGGAGGTGTGTTATATTATTTGTTTAGCTACGAAATAAAATGCCGCGAGTTAAATATAATACAATTTCGTATTCACCACGATTAAAACACTATATATAGGTATCGATCAATATAAATGTAGGTACTTGCGCCAGACAAAGGGTAGAGATATGTGGGAAGGGAGGAACGTGTAAGGGTGGGGTAAAGTAAGCTTCGGCGGCCATTTTATTTTAGCAGGTATCCAAACTGCGCCGGTCTGCCCGAAGCGACTGCGCACAAACATGGACTCTTTTTTTTTTTGTAGAACTCGTTTTTGTAGAACCTTTGTATTCTGTATTATTTTAAATTAATTTTCAATGATTGCGTATAAATATTAATAAATTTCAATATCGACATTCTTTTCTTTTGTAAACTACTAACTAAATTAAAAGTGTTTTCCGGAAACAAAGGCGAACGGGTGCTGCTCGTCGGACTTCTAAATTATCAACGATTATTTAGTACGTAGATATATTCAGACAAAGATTAATCGGGCATCGGTCAGTTTAAAAGCAACATCGCAATAGCACTAGGCACCTATTGCCTCATACCATGCTGTCGATCCTCGCTGCGTTTCAAGATCCATCCTTGGAAACAAAAAATCAAAAGTTATTTAATTCACTATCAAACGGTATTTTCCCTTTCAATGTTACATAGAGTGGGTATCAAAGGACGCTATTCTTAAGGTTTCTTTATCCGGACCGTGTAATTCCTTTGAAATGTTAAAATATTTATGTCTAATAAAAATATTTATAAATAGTTATGAGGCGATGTCAATGTATCACTTTATATAGGCCCAATCTTACGTTTCACGGTTTGATGGGCAACATTTTTTTGTGGTTTAAAAGGAGAAGGTGCGGTGCTTGTAACATTATGTTTCATATTGCAATGGCAAAAATAAAATTGGCATCATGCGTGACATATGAAACTTTGA
>CADEBD010000445.1:0-45175 GCA_902825455.1 Arctia plantaginis
ATAAACTTAATGGGTTTCTGCGTCTCTGTTGCAAGACCAAAAGCATTGTCACAGTTTACTAGGAATGAGTTGAGAGTTTCCCTGCTACCATCGTATGATTTAATGAATCTGAATAAAATATTTAATTCTAGCTCGGCCATGGCGAGAGTTGCGGCTGTTTTCCGAGTGACGCGAGGAGAAATCTGAGGCGATTTAGTGCCTGAGATACCTGAAATCGGTTTTGTTTCGGGGATATCGACAGACAATTGATCTTCTTCAGGTTTTAAACCTTTTAGCATAATTAACTTTTAAAACGTAAACTTAGAAAGTCCGGTTACAACCGATATGTGTTGAATAATGTTCACAATTAATAATTTGTTTTATAATACTTATTATGAAATAAAGTGATCCATAAATATTTATGATTTGTATCACTGAACCCTAATTTCAACTTAGTCTAAACAATGACCAAAGACTTACAGTACAAAAGTTGCGTGGGCGACGGATATGAACGCGACGGCGGCTAGGAACATTCCGATGCGATAAGGACGTTGTAGGTTGAGTTCTTAGAGACTTGAATAACCTTGGATGACGAATTGGATTTTGATTTTGATTTTTAGGTTCAGGATACCACGACGAACAGTCACGGAGTATGATGGAAGCAAGGTATATCACGCTGGAGGTCTTCTTTTGTAGATTGGAGTTTTGAGAACTTCGCAGAGCAGGTAATGGATTGCGGTTTAGGATGCAATGGCTTCTTCTTCACAGGACTAAATTATCCTTTCAAGGATAATTTATGGATGGATTTTGTAGCACAGCACTTTAAACAGCACATTGAGTTATTTATTACACTTATGTTTTATTCACTGACACAAGGTAAGTTTTAGGATTAGTATTTTTTCACTAATTTTAGGATAAGGATTCGGAGCGAGTCCGTGGGGCGGTGCCTGGGCACTGGGGATTTCCGAATCCCACCGCTGCCACTAATTTGTTACGCGGATAATCGCGATTTAGTTTTTAAAAAAGAAACTTTAATTTATTTGACAAAAATACTTTAATTAAAGTACAGAAGGTCAACACTTCGTTATTTTTAAACTCTAGAGGCAACCGCACTGATTGAAAGACGGACACGGACTGCCGGATCAGTGGACGAGCAGAGGGCTTGGAGAGGAGAGTTGCTGACTAAGCACAGTAGCAGCCAGGGCAGCACTTAGGGGTGCATATCTCAGATATAATAGTACGGTAAAGCTTCCGCCAGCTGATAGACATAGGACCTCATTCAGCGAACGCTTTTACTACTTCCTAGGGCGTTTTACATATACCAAAATTAATAAAGTCATTGATATAGATTCAAGCAGTGAGTATCAGTGTAAGAAGAAAGTAACAAACTGGCTCCAAAAGCTCTCTTATAACGACACCGAAAACCTTATACATCCAGTAACATAAGCAACACACACACACACACACACAGAGAGAGAGGGGGAGAAAGAGAGAGAGATGCACACACAAATACACATTCAACATGCACTCAGTGCACGTATATGTAGATACCCCACACATTCCGTATACAACGGGTTTACTAAATAGTTATCCTAATTATCCTTATCCATACTTAATATTTAAGTTCGCAAATATTTAGCTAATGGAAGTAGGTCTAGGTTTCTTATTGTAACCAGTACTGTCTTATTTATTTTATCTGTGAAACTGGAAGGTAGCTGGTACTTATAGCACAGGATATCCTATTTTAAGTACCAGCAGAACACTAGAATTAAGATTTTTTGTACCTCTATTGAGAATTCTACTACTATGTACCTACTTGTATATTGTGCCAATAAAGAAATTTATTTATTTTTTAATATATTCTTTTTGTGTAAAAGCTTTTTTTATAATTCTTTTAACCGTACGCACTGCATTTTCTGCGGCCCCATTCGATGCCGGGTGGTATGGAGCAGAAAAAACGTGTTCTACCCTATGAATAGTCAAAAAGTCAAAAATTTGAACGGCGGTCCGCTATCGGAAACTATTTGTCTAGGTAACCCCCATCTAGAAAAAACTTCCGTGAGCTTTTCAATGGTATAAGTAGCCGCTGTACTAGGTACGCGGAATACCTCTGGCCATGTAGTCCTTGCATCAACCATAATTAAATATATTTTCATAAAAATAGGGCCTAGAAAATCAAGCTGTACCCTCGCCCACGGTCTAGAAGGCCAGGGCCACGGTGTGACCGCGTGCCGCTGCGGCGCATCCGCCACCCCTGCGCACACCGCGCACTCCCGGCACGTCGCCTCAATCGCCTCGTCGATGCCCGGCCACCAAACATAACTCCTAGCTGACGCCTTCGTCTTAACTATGCCCATATGGGGTTCATGTAATTCCTGTAATACCCTAGCTCGACAGCTTGCCGGAATAACTACCCTGTGCCCCCACATAACGCAGCTTAGCTCTTCGTACAGTTCCCTACGTCGGTTAAAATACGGCTGTAATTCTCGAATATCATTATCTTCGGGCCACATATCACGAATATAACTTAAAACCCTACCTAACATTGGGTCTACTATAGTTTGTTGGAAAAGTTTTAATGTAAGTCAAAGTGACTACATAAAAGTATTAGGCTAACACTTTTGCTAATCTGTTGGTTTACTGTTTACTCTCTTACCTGTTATTATTTACATATATTGCTTAGAATTTATATTACAACTGCGTCAACAAATATAATATATCTTTTATCTACTAATATTATAATAATCAATATTTATTTATGTCCTTCACCTAACTATATTCATGTAGGAGCTGGGTAATAGGCCAAACAACTTCTTTTAAATATCAGCTTTATTATTTGTTCTTGACGTCTTCTACAGTTATGCACCATCACCATCAGTAATTTTTAGAGCACTCCACCACATCGTTTAGCTCAGACCCGCCATCTTACTTTTTTCTCTCTCACTCACTCCCATATCACTCTTACATTCGAATCATCTTACGCTCCGTTTCACTACTCTTATCTTATTAGTTTATTATTTTAAAATATAAAATATTTATAATATAAAAATGCCTACAACTCGGCCATTCTGCCTTTAGTCTGTCCCCAGACTATAAAAATAAACCAAGAATAAACTAAATTATCTTCTCTTCTAACAAACTATCTTTAACAAAACAAAACTTCTATAAAAAAACAAAATATTTGTAACTTCACCTTAACAATGTTGATTAAGTTGTTATGTTCTACCTTGGTACACAAACACACGAACACAACAATAGAAGATCATCTTTCATCATTATTAATCTTATAAAATATTTGTTACCTTTAAAACTATAAATTCTCTAACATTAATTATGACAGTTAACCATTTCAAAGCATAAGTTTTAATTCTTACTATTATATGAAAATAAAGTTGTATCCGACAAATAAGAATAAAATAGACAGGTATTTTAATAATGTTTCCATACATTTGGGTATCCACATCGTATTAGACAACTCTACATCCTAACAGCAAGGCTGTGAGTGCAGACAAACTCATGGCCACAACTTCATACAATCTGCACCCGTTGAAGTTCTCACAGGTCCTTCTGCATTAAGATCCACTTTTTCTACATGATACCTTCCTTTCCCAACTTTCCTTGTTATTTTATATGGACCCAAAAACTTCGGTTTTAGCTTCATAGCATTTCCAAACTGAGTTCTACGAATGGCAACTATGTCTCCTTCATTATAGTCATGGTTTTCTTTTCTTTTTCTATTAAATGTCCTCATATTCTCTTCCTGTATTTTCAAAATCTGCGCCTTAGCTTGTTGTCTTAAATTATCTCGCTTTTCCATAAAATCCTGTCTGCATTCTTCTTCTATTAAATCAATAATTTGTATGTCTTCTTTCTGTTTCATCCTTGCTCCAATAAACAAATTAAATGGTGATGTATTAATAGATCTCTGATAAGTACTATTGATAGCACGTTGTACTTTGCTTACATACTTATACCAATGAGCTGGCTCCTGAACACACATCTTAGTCAGTACCGAGATAATCACTATATGAATGCGCTCAACTTGACCGTTGCCCCTTGGGATACCTGTAGTTACTGTATGATGCTGAATGCCTTCTTCCTGACAATAATCTTGAAAATCTTTTCCTGTAAAAGCTGTTCCTTTATCCGTGATTAATCTCGCTGGGTTACCAAAATCTTTTTGATGCATTTTTAATTTATCTACAGTCTCCTTTGAAGTTAACGTCTTGGTGGGGTAGATCCAAACAAATTTTGTATAGGCATCAATAACAGTCAAAATGTAATTATATAACTTCTTTGTAACATCCAATGGACCAAGATGATCACAGTGTAGTGTCTCAAGTGGCAATTCACCTTTTTCTATAGGACTCAGAAAACCTTCTTGTTTTCCCTCCTTCTTGTTTGTCAAAATGCATGGAACACATCCAAATATTACTCTATCCACTTTCTTACTTAAATCTTTTATATAATAATCCCTTTCAATAATATCTATTGTCTTTTTTCTTCCAAAATGACCTACTTCATGTGCTCTTCTTATTATTTCACTATCCATAACTTCTGGTAAAACTAATTTCTCTGCCCCTTTATAAATCAAATTATTCTTAATGTAAAAATCTTTGTATTCTTTCTCCTTGAGTATTTCTCTAATAACATTTAAACTTTCATCTTCCTTCTCAGCTTTACATATTTTAGCATGCAATTCTGGTTGAATAGCACAAACATGGGGATTCCTACTCAATGCATCCACATGTGACATCTTCCTTCCAGCTCTATGAACTATTTCATAGTCAAAATCCTGAAGAAATAAAACCCATCTTGCTACCTTAGTTGAAATTTCATTTTTGTACAGTGTCTTTTGAAATGCTGAACAGTCAGTTATGATTTTAAAATGAATGCCTAGTAAATATTTTCTAAATTTTCTTACACCTTCAACAACTGCTAACGCCTCAAGCTCATAACTATGATAATTTTGCTCAGTTTGACTAGTTTTCTTACTCATATAATGAACAGCATGTAATCTTCCATCTTTACTATCTTTCTGCATTAAAATAGCTGCAAATCCAAACTTAGATGCGTCTGTATGAAGCTCTGTATCTAAACCAACTTCAAAGATCTTCAGTACAGGTTCACTGCACAGCTTAGTCTTCAGTGTTTCAAATGCGGTTCTTTCTTCTTCTCCATAATAAAATTGTTTGTCTTTCTTTAACAAGTCAGTCAGAGGTTTAGCTATGAGTGCATAATTCTCAATATACTTGCGGAAGTATGAGGTCAACCCAACAAAACTATGAACCTGTTTAGTTGATTTTGGCTCAGGAAAATGTGCAATTGCCTCAATCTTGCTGGGTGCGGGTTTCACAGTTCCACCTTCAACAACATGCGCCAAATACTCCACCTTCTTTTGTAACAGCTGACATTTTTTCCAATTTATTTCTAACCCGTACTCGGATGCCACCTTTAGAACCATCTTCAGTCGATCAAATCCTTCCAATTCATCTTTACTCAGAATCACAACATCGTCTATAAAAATTAAAACTACACCATCTGCTATTAATTCTCTGAAGATCATACTGATGAACCTACTAAAATACTTTGGACATGTAGACAAACCAAAAGGTGCACGGAGGAACTCATACTGTCCTTCCGGACTGCTAGTTACAAAGGCAGTGTATTTCACCGACTCTTCATCAACGCTTAAATGAAAAAATCCATTTTTCAAATCTAATGTACTAAAAACTCTGAATTTACTCAACTTGTCAATATGATCCTCTATCACTGGCAATGGAAACTCATCCTTAACCATTTTCTGATTAATTTTTCTATAGTCCACACAAACTCTGAAGCTACCATCTTTCTTTCTTACCAAAACCAAAGGACTGGCATACTCTGAAAAGCTAGGCCTTATTATTCCCTTCCGTAACCATTCTTCAGTTTGATTCTTTACTACTTCTTCCTCCTTAATTGCTAATCTCCTAGGACGTTGAACAACAGGGACATCATCTTTCATAATAATTTTTAATTTAATTGGCGCCTCCTTCACTTTTAATGGCTTATAACTGTTGATAAGTTCTTGAACTGCAGGGATCTCAGACATGGGTTCTTCACATGCTGTAGGTAAACTTAACAAGCACAGATTGCAATCATCTTGCGGCATGAGTCTGACTGCACCCTTGTCCAATAAAACAATTGTGTTTTCTAAAAACGACTGGCCTAATATCACTTGATAGGGTATAACACCAGATGGAACAATATAGAAACAAGTCTTAAAACTATTGTTATCAATATACAAGTTAGTAGTAAATTTACCTAGGGTACATACCTTCGCTGATCCTAACCCTGATAACACAACAATATCTTTCACGAATGATACATCACTTAAGTTGAAAAATAAATCAGCTGTGACCAAATTATAGTCACAACCCGTATCTATCAAGCTATCGATCGTAACATCACATATTTTAATAGTTTTCACAGCTTTATTGCTAAAGTTTAATTTGTTTACATTTAAAACGTCAAAGTTACTTTGACAGTTGCGACATCTGTCCACGTCACGCGTAAACCGTCCGTCATTCATTCGTTCTTGCCGCGAAAAATGTTCGTCATCATTGCTGCCAACTGTCTGCGATGAATTTGATGCAACACGAACGCCCTCTTCCGCCGACACACACATTGAATGTCCGATACTCTTTGATTTGGTAATGTTGGTACCAATATGGACGCCACAATCCTTACTAAGATGACCGAAACTGTTACAACGAAAACACTTTACCCCCTTTTCACACTGATTTGCTAAATGGCCCCTTTCACCACACTTATAACATGCACGACTAAACACAGACGACGATTTCTCGTTGGATTTCTTATATGAATTTTGTTGACTCGCTCTGCCGCGTATAACACCGCCGCCGCCGCCGCTCGTACCGCCATGTTTAATATCATTACACCTTTTCATTTTTGACTTCATCATTTCGTACACTGCAAGTTTTTCCTTCAATACACTAAACGAAGTTATGCCGTATAATATCGCCTTGTTGTTTTCGTAATCAGGAATGCCATCCACTATATATTGAACGGTAACATAATCAGGAAACTTAGCCCTTTTACCTAACTCCCGCATCAACAGCATGTACTGATACACAGTTTCATCCTTTTTCTTCCTTCTTCCCGCCATAAGTTCATGCATCTCCTTGGTATTGAGTGCGTCTGGAAACTCTTTCGTTAATGCCGTTCTCAACTCTTCGAAAGTTCTGAATGTCTTTTCAGACCTCAACCACAACTCTGCTGTGCCCACTAACGATCTTCTCGCTATTATTAGTTTTTGTTGAGCGGTCCATCCGAATATTTCAGCGTTGTCTTCGATATCATTTGCCCACTTTGACGAAGAATATGTTTTGTCTTCGCCGCTAAATTTGCATACGCCGTACGCGTCCATGGCGGACGTTCCCGCCAACGTGCTCGTCGCACCGAAGCCGGTAGCTATTCCCGCCTCATCTTTGTCGCCAGCCATCTTTTAGCGTATTTCTTCGTTGGATGAGATTGATAATTAATTGCGTCTTGTCCGTTCTTGACAATGCAAACTAGCCAAGCCACCTTGCTCGTAGCCGCACTGCGCCTTCGTAACCTTCTTAAATTGACTCGATCCCGGACGAGCCCCCAAATTGTAGGAGCTGGGTAATAGGCCAAACAACTTCTTTTAAATATCAGCTTTATTATTTGTTCTTGACGTCTTCTACAGTTATGCACCATCACCATCAGTAATTTTTAGAGCACTCCACCACATCGTTTAGCTCAGACTCGCCATCTTACTTTTTTCTCTCTCACTCACTCCCATATCACTCTTACATTCGAATCATCTTACGCTCCGTTTCACTACTCTTATCTTATTAGTTTATTATTTTAAAATATAAAATATTTATAATATAAAAATGCCTACATTCATTTATTTAACATTCTTTTATTACCAGCTTTGTTCACTTACACTGGTAATTTCACACTTTCGAATATTCTAACAAATTGGATTCATTATAGTACAAATTTTATCTCACCCAGTATAGTCTACGTGATCGGCGTCAAGTGGTCAGGAGCGCAAAACCATTATATGTTATTCTATAATATTAACAAATATAAACAGTATGACAAATTACTTACAACAAGTGAACACTGACATTGATGTGAATGTTAGTGTTGGTGAAGCGTTTCTGATAGAAGAGCTGACGATTGCCGGGATATACTGGGTCAATCTCATAATAGCCTAAATATAATTGTAAAGAATATTCGAAGCATAGATTATAATTTTAACGATTTTACAGTTCATCTTGCAAGATTAAAAATTAAGTTTGATCTCATAATTTTAACGGAATGTTGGCTCCCTCACTTAAATAACATACCTAGTTTACCAAACTTTATTTGCCATTCATCTAAACATTACATTAATCAAAATAGTGGCGTCGTAATATATACTAGTGATGATTTAAATGTCAAAGTTTATGAACCGAAAATGGTGGATGCAGACTGCTTGGTTGCTGAAATAAACAATCAATACGCCATCGTAGCAATTTATAGGTCACCTTCAGTATACACTGTAGACGGCTTCAAAGAATCCCTCGATCATATTTCATATAATCTAAGACATTTCAAAATCTTATAGTAACGGGTGATATGAACCTTGACATTAAGGAGGGTAATCAAGATTCAAGGACTCCAGATTACCTAAACCAGCTGTCCATGAATGGACTGTTGCCCAGTCATAATTCCCTACCAGACAATCGAAGTGTTATGACCACTCATTTACTAAAATAGGCTGTACAGCAACTACAGTTGTTTGTAACTCAACCATTACTGACCATTCATCTATTGTTATCGCGGGAAAAGGTAATCAACAGTTAAAAAGTACACGTAAAACTATTACTAAAATTAATTATGCTAAAGCGGTCGATGAAATTAAATGTATTGATTGGACAGAAATTTATAATAACACGTGCCCTGAGGGTGCAACAAATGAATTTCTTAATATATTATCTACTATATTAGACAATTGTACTTGCAAACTGAAAATTAGTACTGGTAAGGTAAATATAAAATCATGGATGACCCAGGGCATGGTTAAATGCATTAGGTGGAGAGATAAATTACACGCAAAGCTTAGAAAGGATCCTAACAATCTTGTTCTACAAGTGACCTATAAAAAGTACAGAAATTTTTGCAATCAACTTCTTCATAAAGTAAAAACTGATTTTAAAAAATCTGAAATATGTAAACATCAAAATAATACAAAAAACACGTGGAAAACAATAAGCCAGATATGTAACCTAAATATTAAATCTAAAACCGCCGTTGACTTGTTGTCTATTGAAAACACTCCCGAGGCCTCAGTAAATTCTGTAAATAAATATTTTATCTATGTGGGCAAGTCACTTGCTAATGACATATTATCAAGATTAAAGAAAAATGAAAATGACTTAGCTAGTAATTTCAGGTATAAACATAGCCCACTAAATTCAATGATAATGTTACCTACTGACGAGTATGAGATTAGAAAAATTATTAAATCTTTAAAAAACACTTCAGCGTCGGGTTGGGATAGGATATCTTCAATCTGGGGTGCTATGCTAGAAAACCTCCCCGTGGTGCACCCTGGAAACGCTGGCGATGGCACTGTTTCCTCCTTGTCTTCTTGGAGGAGAGGATTATCGCCAGCGGCTAATATTCTAGCAGAAGAGGTAGCCGTTCATCGGCTCTCGGGCAAGGCCTGGTCCAGCAGGGCGGGCGTGTCTGCCGGTTGCCCTGCTGGCTCTTCGCTCTTCGGAGCATGGAGGAGGAAACCTCGGTAAAAAACCAGAAGGTGGGGCCCTATAGGGGCCAGTTTCTCCGCTGGAGAAAGGAGGACGGGCTCGGCGTGTATTGACACTACCACCGAGCAGGCAGGGGGACGTAGTCTCCTTGTCACCGTCGGCATATCGTAATCCCGAGAAGAGCGCTGTGGTCAAGTCTCGCGGCTCTGATCGGGGACGAGGGTCTTGGCTTAACCGCCCGGACCGCGAGGATGTAAACCTCTCTAAAAAATTCCCCGAATCCCGTGTTCTGGTGCGTGGCCAGGGGATGCATGGCTGATGGGTAGTTCAGTCGTAAGCGCACTCCCAGCCGGGGCACTTGCGGACCCCTCGGTTGGGCATAAATTTACGCTTACCCGGGTATTGGGGGATCTCTGCCCGGGTGGACCTTTAGTTCTCCCCCACTCGTGGGTTTAAATATGGAAGATGAAATAAAAATTATTAGAAACAAAGGATCGAAACAAAATACGACTAAGGCAAGCAAACTGGAAAAGGAATCGGTGTTAAGCAGGGAGTTCAGGAAGACTGGTGGAGTGGATTTGTCGTCCACATCCACAAGTGAGGTGGTGTTGGGAACGCCTATCTCGGTGGGGCTCCCAGTAGTAGTCTGTAGTAGACTGACTGCTGGGAGCCGAAGATCGGAGCGCTTGCGCTCCAAATCTGCCACGACTGGCGTGGGTGAAGGCCCCAGCGAGAGGACGAACAGCTCGGAGCGCATGGAGGTGGAAGCGGGACCGAGCGAGAGCCGCAAGAGGGAACTCTCGAGGGATGGGGAAGAACACCCATCCGTGGAGTCTGGGCCTCCTAAGGGCGGCCGTATAGGGAGGTCGCGTACCCCTGTCCCCGTCCCGTCAGGGTCCGCCTTCTCCAAGGCGGATTCCTACAGACGGGTACGAGCGGACGGCGAGGCCGCAGCGGAGGAGGAGATCGCGGATCTCCTGCTCAAGATTCGGGAGCCGGTGGAGGGAGACGCCCCCCGAGCTCCCGTGTCTGTGCAGGAGAGGGCGAGGGCGGCGGTGGCTATCGTCCAGAAGGTAGCCACCAAGTCAGTTAACCTAAAGGGCTCTTTTGTGAGGGCCCTTAAGGACTCCTCCTCCGCTATGTCGGAGGTCGTGGAGGGCCTAGTATGCGCGTGTCTCGCCTACAGATGGCCAATGACAGGCTGACGGAGCAGGTGAACGCACTGTGCGCTCAGTTCGCCCGCTTCCGGGCGAACCTCCCCGAGCGGGGGGCCCCGTCCACGCCTCAGCCTGTCCCAACCGCGACCTCAGGGGTGCCTGACGCCCAACTGCGGTCAATTCTTGACGCGGTTGGGCGTATGCTAGACGGCCGTCTGGCCGGTCTGGAGGCAAGACTGCCCCCTGCGCCGGTCGTCCGACCCCCACTCGCGTCGTCGCAGCGGCCTAAGGCCGCTGCTCCGACTGCGCTCCCCGTAGTGGGAGGCCGCGTGTCCTACGCGGCGGCGGCGTCGGCCCCGACTCCACCGGCTCCCCAGGGGCCGAGGAAGGGGGCCAAGGCACCGGCCCGGGCGCCAGCGAAGGCGCCGGCCCAAGCACCGGCCAAGGCGCCGGCCCAGGTGCCGGCCAAGACGGGGTCTAAAGTGGCGCCGAGGAGTGCAGCGGAGTTCCCTCCGCTCCCCACTCCGACGTCCCTGCCGGGCCCCTCCGCACCTGCCCC
Source organism: Arctia plantaginis (assembly GCA_902825455.1). Taxonomy (NCBI): domain Eukaryota; kingdom Metazoa; phylum Arthropoda; class Insecta; order Lepidoptera; family Erebidae; genus Arctia; species Arctia plantaginis. Next base: position 11,484 of record CADEBD010000445.1, read on the forward strand.
CTCCAACGAGGGTTGGCAGGAGGCGAGGGGCTCAAAGAAGTCCCGAAGGCGGGCTAGAAGGGCTGCCCAAAAAGCGGCCCAAGCCCAGCCTTCACCACCGGTGACAGCGGCCTCGACTAAGAGGCCGCGGAAGCTGCAGCCGCCCAAAACAGCGGCTGTAGTAGTGACGCTGTCGCCGGAGGCGGCCAGTGGCGGGCTCTCGTATGCGGCCCTCTTCAAGGGGGCCAGGCCCGGTCTCGCCACTGAGTTCGGGGCGGCGGGGATGAGGCTGCGCCGCGCACAGACGGGGGCTCGAGTATTCGAGTTCCCTGGGGCTGAAGGCGCGGCGACGGCCGATAAATTCGCCGAGAAGCTGCGGGGGATTTTCGCCAGCACGGACGGTGTGAAGATCGCCAGGCCCACCAAATGCGCAGAACTGCGCATCTCGGGCCTGGACGACTCCATCACGTCAGAGGATGTCCGCGATGCAGTCATGGAGAAGACTGGGTGCACCGCGGACACCATCAGAGTCGGCACCGTCCGTCCGGGTCCGGGAGGTCTCGGTGCGGTGTGGGTGAGCTGTCCCGTGGCGTCGGCCAAAGCACTGGGCGACGCCGGAAGCATTCTCGTCGGCTTCGTATATGCCAGAATCACGGTTCTGGCCGCGAGGCCGATGAGATGCTTCAAGTGCCTAGCCGCGGGACACACTCGCACCAAGTGCGAGAGCTGTTTTGACTGCAGCGGATTATGCTTCCGCTGCGGTCAACCCGGGCACAGGGCGGCAGAGTGCTTTGCCGCCCCCCACTGCCCGGTGTGTGAGGCGGGCAAAAAGCCCGCCAATCACATGATGGGGCAGGGGGGCGGCAGGCCTCCCCGCGCTTCTCGGCAAACGCCGGGGGCTAGCCTGCCGACCCAGGCTACCCCCGACGTCAATATTGCGTCGACGCCGACGCCCATGGAGGAGGTTGTAGAGACGATCCAGTAATGGATCAAGTCTCCAACCTCCTGGTCCAGACGAATCTCGACCACTGTGCTGCGGCGCAGGATCTCTTCCTGCAAACCATGGCACAGTGGTCGATAAGTGTTGCCGTAGTCGCGGAGCCCTACTTTGTTCCTCCCCGTCCAAACTGGATGGGTGACCGGGACGGCTCCGTGGCAGTCGTCGGCTCCACGGCGGCTCATTCCCCGCCCTTGTCGCTAAGAGACAAGGGTACTGGATATGTTGCCGCCGATTGGGGGGGAATCACCATTTATGGTGTATATTTCTCCCCCAACCGGAGTTTGAACGACTTCGAGGTCTTCCTTAACAACTTGGAGGCCTCGATGCGGCGACTAGTGTCTGGGCACGTCCTCGTGCTGGGGGACTTCAACGCAAAGTCCATTGCGTGGGGTTCCCCTGCGACGGACGCCAGGGGCGAAGCCGTCGAGGAGTGCGCGGCGTCGGTGGGCCTCTGTTTGCTGAACAGAGGCTCCACCAACACGTGCGTGCGACAGCAGGGGGGGTCGATAATGGACCTTTCGTTCGCTACCCCTGCAGTCGCCGCACGAGTAAGGAACTGGTGTGTCCTGGAAGAGGTCGAGACGCTCTCGGATCTTTTATACATCCGATTCGAGCTCTCCCGGTCCCAGGACCCCAGTAGGGGTCACGCGGCGCGGCGCCCTTCCCGCTTCCCGCGGTGGGCTGTCGCCAAGCTCGACAGGGACCTACTAGAGGAGGCGGCCATTATTCACTCTTGGCTGTCTCCGCAGGCCCCGACCGAGGAGGTTGACATGGGGGCTGGTCGCTTCTGCAATGCGATTACGCAGATTTGCGATGCGGCCATGCCCCGCGTTCGTGGTTGTCGGCCTCCAAGGAAGGAGGTCTACTGGTGGTCCCAGGAGTTGGCGGACCTCCGTGCGGCCTGTGTACGTGCCCGGAGGTCCCTCACCCGTAGTCGGCGACGTCACCGCGGGGTCGGTGAGGAGGTGGACCGGCTTCATGAGGAGTACCGAGAAGCTTGGAAAACTCTGAGGCTGAGGCTTCGACGAGCACTTCCGACAGCTTGGTCCGAAGCTGGTGGACACTGCCTCCGCCCTAGGGCGACTTTTGCCCAATTTGGGCGGGGCCAGTGTTCCCACGAGGCGGCTGTACGCGGGGGTTGTCCGGTTCATGGCGCTTTATGGTGCACCGGTGTGGGTGGCGGCTCTGACCGCCCCGAATAGGGCGCGCCTCTGGCGCCCCCAGAGGATATTGGCGGTCAGAGCCATACGCGGATACCGCACGGTGTCCACCGAGGCGGCTTGCGCCTTGGCCGGAACACCCTCGTGGGAAGACGTGCGCGAGTGGCGCGAAGCCCCTGGCCGAGCCACCATGGTCAGATGATCGTTCCGGCTGGAGACTCCACGCGCTGGCTTCGCCGCCGTGGAGGCTCTCCAGCCGGTCATCGCCGAGTGGGCGGGGCGGCAGCTCGGGACCCTTTCCTTCCGGCTGACGCAGGTGCTTTCCGGGCTCGGCTGCTTCAGAAAGTACCTGTACTCGGTCGCTAGGAGGGAATCGAGTCCCGCCTGCCACCACTGCGACTGCAGTGAGGATTCGGCCCAGCACACGCTGGCGGTTTGCCCGCATGGGCGACGCAGCGCCGGGCCCTCACTGCAGTCATCGGAGCAGATCTCTCGCTACCGGCCGTAATTCGCTCCATGGCCGGTAGCGACAGTTGTTTTACCGCGGTCGCAACCTTCTGCGAGGAGGTAATCTCGTAGAAGGAGGCGGCGGAGAAGGCCCGGGAGGACGACCTCCACTCGGACCTGATCCGCCGCCGGCGAACCGGGCGGCGGAGGCGCGCTTACCTGCGCCTCATGCCGCTCTGAGTGTGGCCGCGGGTGGACGGAATGGGTTCTCCCCTCCACCCGCATTAGTAGGCCAGCCGCGAGGGGGCGGCGTCCGCGTGTGCCGGACGTCGCCTAAAGAGAGGGTCCACTGAGACGGAGCCCGCATCAGGAGCGGGCCGGCGCTGGGAGGGGTCCAGAAGGCGATAACTAAACTGGAAGCGCAAAGAGGGCACACCGTGTGGTTTTAGTCGGTTCGCCGCCCCGCCGAACGAGAGCCCCGGCGGGGTGACGGTCCGAGGGGATTTCCACACGTAAAAAAAAAAAAAAGGATATCTTCAATCTTTCCGGGACCTACTAGAGGAGGCAGCCATAATTCACTCGTGGCTGTCTCCTCAGGCTCCAACCGAGGAGGTCGACGTGGGTCGCTTGCTGGCTGGTCGCTTTCGCGATGCGATTACGCATATCTGCGATGCGGCCATGCCCCGCATCCGAGGTCGTCGGCCTCCAAGGAAGGAGGTCTACTGGTGGTCCCAGGAGCTGGCGAACCTCCGTGCGGCCTGTACACGTGCCCGGAGGTCCTACACGCGCAGTCGGCGGCGTCACCGTTGAGACGGTGAGGAGGACCGGCTTCATGAGGAGTACCGACAGGCGCGGAAAACTCTGAAGCTGGCCATTAGCCGCGCCAAGGAAGAAAAGAGAAAGGAGATACTGGAGGGTCTTGATCGTGACCCCTGGGGTCGCCCTTACCGCGCGGCGCGACAAAAGCTCCGCGCGTCGGGCCCCCCCCTTACGGAGACTCTCCAGCCCAGCTTCCTGCGAGAAGTGGTTGAGGGCCTTTTCCAGCAACGAGCGGAACACACTCCCCCGGCGATGGCCTCCTTGGCCGGAGACGACGGGGAGCACGAGGAGGATGATATTCCGCCCGTCCGGGATTCGGAGGTAGGGGCGGCTGTTCTACGGATCCGTTCCAAGAACACCGCCCCTGGGCCAGGCGGGGTACCGGTCCGAGTGCTGGCCCTAGCCCTCAACTACATTTCAGACCGCCTCGGGGAGGTGTTCGACCCTAGCTTGGCGTCGGGACGTTTCCCTGAGTGCTGGAAGAGCGGGAAGCTGGTCCTATTAAGGAAGCCGGGACGACCTGCCGATTCGGTCGCGGCCTACAGGACCATCGTGCTGCTGGACGAGGCGGGTAAATTGTTTGAGAGGGTTCTCTCTGCCCGCATCGTCCGGCACCTCTACGAGGTGGGCCCCGATCTGTCGGACGCCCAATTTGGTTTTCGGGCGAGGCGTTCGACAGTCGACGTTGTTTTGCGCCTGAGGGCCGTGACCGAAGAGGCCGTGAGCTGTGGCGGCGTGCTGTTGGGGGTGTCATTGGACATCGCCAACGCATTCAATAGTCCGCCATTCAGCTGCATCAGGTAAGCACTCCACTATAATGGGGTGCCAAAGTACCTGAGGCGGCTAGTGGCAGACTATTTAGAGGAGCGTACCCTCGTGTACGAGGACCGAGATGGCAATTCGAGGTGTCGGCCCATGTCGTGCGGTGTTCCACAGGGGTCTGTTCTTGGACCTCTCTTGTGGAACATAGGGTACGACTGGGCCCTTCGAGCCGATTTCCCCCCCGGGCTGGGTGTAATTTGTTACGCAGATGATACTCTGGTGACAGCCCGGGGGGCGAACTTCCAAGAGGCGGCGCGCCTGGCCACAAGGGTAGTCTCCCTGGTGGTCGGGCGCATTGAGGCGCTGGGCTTACGGGTGGCCCTAGATAAGACGGCTCTCTTATTTCATGGGCCCCGTCGTGGTCCACCCCCTGGCGCCTCAATCGTGGTCAACTCGGTCCTCGTACCGGTTCAGGCCCAGATGAAGTATCTGGGTCTGATCCTCGACGGGAGGTGGCTCTTCGACGAGCACTTCCGACAGCTTGCTCCAAAGCTGGTCGGCGCTGCGTCTGCCCTAGGGTGACTTTTACCCAATTTGGGTGGACCCAGCGTCGCGACAAGACGGCTGTACACGGGGGTTGTCCGATCAATGGCACTATACGGTGCACCGGTGTGGGCGGCGGCTCTAACCGCCCAGAATAGGGCACGCCTCTGGCGCCCTCAGAGGGTATTGGCGGTTAGAGCCATACGCGGTTACCGCACCGTTTCGACGGAGGTGGCTTGCGCGTTGGCTGGAACTCCCCCGTGGGATTTGGAGGCGGAAGTGCTCGCCGAAGTTTATCGGCGAGTGGCTGACTCCCGGGCGGAGAGCGGATTTCGCCCTCCGCCCGAAGACGTGCGCGAGTGGCGCGAAGCCGCTCGTCGAGCCACGATGGCTCGTTGGTTGTTCCGGCTGGAGACTCCACGCGCTGGCTTCGCCGCCGTGGAGGCTCTCCAGCCGGTCATCGCCGAGTGGGCAGGGCGGCAGCACGGGACCCTTACCTTCCGGCTGACGCAGATGCTTTCCGGGCACGGTTGTTTCGGAAAGTACCTGCACTCGGTCGCTAGGAGGGAACTGAGTCCCGCCTGCCACCACTGCGACTGCAGTGAGGACTCAGCCCAGCACACGCTGGCGGTCTGCCCCGCATGGGCGACGCAGCGCCGGGCCCTTACTGCAGTCATCGGAGTGGATCTCTCGCTACCGGCCGTAGTACGCTCCATGGCCGGTAGCGACAGTTGTTTTACCGCGGTCGCAACCTTCTGCGAGGAAGTAATCTCGCAGAAGGAGGCTGCGGAGAAGGCCCGGTAGGACGACCTCCACTCGGACCCGATCCGCCGCCGGCGAACCGGGCGGGGGAGGCGCGCTCACCTGCGCCTCATGCCGCCCTGAATGTGGCCGCGGGTGGACGGGGTGGGTTTCCCCTCCACCCGCATTAGTTTGGCCAGCCGCGAGGGGGCGGCGTCCGCGTGTGCCGGACGTCGCCTAAATAAACAGAGAGTTTACCGAAGGTGGTGCCCGCGCCGTTGCGGGCAGGCGCTAGAGGGGTCCGGATGTCTTAATAACAGCTGTTCCCGGATCCCTCCTATTACAGGCGCAGAGTGGCACACCGTGTGGTTTTAGCCGGTCCGAGTCCGACATACTACCCCGCCGCAAACCCCGGTGGGGTGACGGTCCGAGGGGATTTCCACACGTAAAAAAAAAAAAAAAAGGATATCTTCAATCTTTATTAAACAATGTATAGATTTCCTCGCGGAACCATTCTCTTACTTATGCAACTTGTGCAATCAATTGTTGTAGGAAATAGTTTGAATGTCGGCAGCATTCCCCCACAGCAGAATACCGTACGACATTATGCTATGAAAGTAACTGAAGTAAACAAGTCGTGCTGTATCAACATTAGTCAACTCTCAGATTTTTCTTACTGCGTATGCTGCTGAGCTGAGTCTACTCGACAATTTATCAATATGTGGGCCCCACTGTAGCTTACAATCTAGTGTTATACCTAAAAATGTCGTAGTGTCCACAAGGTCCAGCCCGACATCCTTAATTATCACAGTAGTTTTCACTGGCTTGACGTTTGGCATAGTGAAACGTAAACACTTAGTTTTTTGTTCATTTAATAGTAAGGAACGTTGTTGAAACAGGTATAGTGAGGGGTTTTAGTTGACAGTAGAGATAGCTAATTTCAACGAATCCTTTGGAGGGAGAATCCTTAAGACGATATAGAAGAATACGAATTGGTAACAGTGACATTCGGAACTGCATCAGCGCCATATTTGGCTGTGCGGACACTACACCAGGTTGCAAATGATGAGTGTCAGAATAGTCCTGAAATATCAAGGATAGTTTTGAATGACTGAACTGAAAATATCGAAAACTGTTTTAATATTTATAGTGAGCTGACTAGAGTATTGCTTAAGGGAGGGTTTCAGTTGCAGACGTGGATTAGTAATAGCAAGGAGTTATTAGATAACATAAGGAAGGAAAATAAGAGGCAGGATGAGGATTTAAAGATAAGGGCAGATAATATTTCAAAGATTTTGGGTCTTACCTGGAATCCTCGCGAAGACGTCTTCCAATACAAAGTCGATCTTGCTCCACTTAGTAAACCTGCAACAAAAAGAAAGATTATTTCGGATATTTCACGGCTGTTTGATTCTCTTGGATGGCTAGCACCATGTATAATTGTAGCAAAAATACTAATTCAGAAGCTGTGGTTATCCGGAGTTAAATGGGACCAAGAAGTTCCCAGCAATTTATTAAGAGAATGGATGACTTACCGTCAAAACTTACCATCCTTAGAAAACATGAAGATCCCTCGATGGATGAAAACTTCGAATAATTTATTTACTCCTGAATTACACGGTTTTGCATATGCTTCAAAACTAGCTTATGCTGCCGTTGAATATTAGAGGGTTATGGACGAAGTGGGAAATGTTCACATATCCTTAATAGCATCGAAAACAAAGGTAGCACCCCTTAAACAAGTATCCATTTCTCGGCTTGAACTTTGCGGGGCAGTGCTGTTGTCTAAGTTAATGGTAGAGGTAGCTGAAGTATTGGGAATCCATAAGGATAATCTTCATGCTTATACCGATAGTGAGGTGGTTCTGGCCTGGCTCTATCAGCATCCGAGTCGCTGGAAAACGTTCGTGGCTAATAGGGTCTTGGAGATTTTGACCACTTTAGATACTCAGAACTGGCATTACGTAGCATCGAAAAAAAATCCTGCAGACTGCGCATCTCGCGGCATTGCACCACAAGAGCTATCTATCACATTTATATGGGTGAACGGTCCGGATTTCCTTAAATTGACTATAAGAGGCCAAGGCACCTGGTCACAAGCCTAGAACAAACTGTAGGGCTCACACCTACCACGTAACATTTATTATAGACACACAAAACAACATAAGCATAAACGCAATTACACTATCATAAAAATAGTTTCACACAACACTCGTATTCGTCCTAAGTGGGAATCGAACCCACGACGAGATTCACAGTCATTTATCACAGTTATCTGAACACTTAAGGTTTGGAAATAGTTATTTATTACTTCTTAACACTACTCAAGACATTCACGGCACTTATGATTTTTTACATTATAGTGTTGAGTGATGTGGGTCGCTCCAGAACGATCGTATAGTAAGTACGTTAAGTTAGTTGGTCCATGGCCCCCTTACAGCCTGCGCGTTCTCGGTTATTGTTGACATTCCATCTTATTTAATTAGGTAAATTTAAATAGTATAAAGTGTTGTTGTGTGCATAAATTATAACAGTAAATGGATATTGACTTTTATTTATATTCACCCGTAAGTACACATACTGCATTATTTATTACTATAAAAAAATCCTGCAGACTGCTCATCTCGCGGCATTGCACCACAAGAGCTATCTATCACATCTATATGGGTGAACGGTCCGGATTTCCTTAAAGAGAGGGAAATTGACTATAAGAGGCCAAGGCACCTGGTCACAAGCCTAGAACAAACTAAAGCACATACAGCAGTAGTTGACATGGACTGGTGGGAGAAGTTCTCTTCTTTAACTAAGCTTGTTCGTGTAGTTGCATATTGTCGACGATTCTTGAACCTCAGGAAAAAATCTGCGACTAAACCTAGAAGTAGATTTTTAATAAGACAAGAAATTGATGTTGCAAGAGAGCTATGTATAAAGAAATGTCAAGAGGAAGGGTTGCATGAAGAGTTAGAGGAACTGAAGGATAAAGGGTGTTTGGCTAAAGGAAAAAAGAAGATGAAGTCATTAAATCTATTTTTAGATGTTAAAGGTATAGTAAGAGTAGGCGGGAGACTAGAAATGTCTAAATTAAATTACAGTGAGAAGCATCCGTTCTTATCCCCAAGGAATCGTTTTTAACTGATCTCTTGATTGCGGATGCACATCAAAAGACCAGACCAGACCAGACGGTGGTCCACAACTCATGATCACGTATTTGCGATCGATGTATTGGATTGTGGGTGTCAAGGGATTGGTTAAGAAATATTTTCGGAAGTGTATCACATGTATTCATTACTCAACCAGGGCTACAACTCAGCTTATGGGACAATTGCCTTCGTCACGAGTGACCCCAAATAAGCCTTTTTTAATAATAATTAATAATTTAATTTTGTGGTTTTAAGTGGTGTAGACTATGCCGGCCCTATAAGTATAAGAGTAACCAAGGGTAGGGGCAATCAATCATTTAAGGGATACTTAGTGCTGTTTATATGTATGTCGACACGAGCAGTGCATCTCGAGGCAGTCAGTGATCTGACTACACAGGGTTTTTTAGCTGCCTTTAGAAGATTCATCGCAAGGCGTGGACGATGTGCTGAATTGTATAGCGATAATGCTACAAATTTTGTAGGAGCCTCACGCGAGTTACTCAGCCTATTTCATGAAGAAAAATCGGCCATGAGACAGGAACTGGCAGAGTATCTCGCGAACAACGGTACGCAGTGGCACTTTATTCCTCCTCGGGCGCCAAATTTCGGTGGATTATGGGAAGCAGGAATAAAGTCAACTAAATTCCACCTTAAAAGAGTAGTGGGGAACTCTACTTTGACGTATGAGGAACTGACTACAGTGTTGGCTCAGATTGAAGCTTGCCTCAATTCGAGACCCTTGTCTTATATGGAGGAACAAAATGAGTTAGTGCCTTTAACCCCCGGTCATTTTCTGGTGGGGGAACCACTTGTAGTAGTACCAGATGCCAATTACGAAACTGCAAATATATACACCTTACGGCGATGGCAACTCCACCAAAGAATGATGCAGGACTTTTGGCGACTTTGGTCGCAGGATTATCTTCATCAATTCCTCCAAAGACACAAGTGGGAATATCAGAACCCAGAACCTTCAGTAGGTGACGTAGTTTTGATAAAGGAGGATGACCTGCCTCCGGGTAGATGGTTGCTAGGTAAGATTGAACACAAACATCCAGGTCCAGATAACATCACACGTGTGGTTACAGTACGCACTAAGGGCGCTGTAGTTAAACGACCTACATCTAAGTTGTGTTTGTTGCCTGTAACGGCTTAGAAGGTTTTTTTTTGTGTAGTTAGTGTAGACGCATGGTGGGCGGATTGAAGGACATGCTGCATAATGTCCTTGGTGGGCGGTATGTCTAGATAAACCACCAAATATTATTATAATTAAAGAAATGTACATAAGACATAGAAATGTAAGTTAACATAAGAGTCGTATAAGTCTAAAGATAAGTTGTTTTTTGTTTTTGTTTAACGGCGAAACCGATAGATGGCGTTGTTAAGTAATGCTGAATCGCGATATGGTTTCGTTCACTACGGCACCATAAATAGTTTTAAGAATTGTTGTCAAGGCAAGAACCCGAACTGTTCTGAAAATACACATCTTGTTATTATTAACAGTGGTATTATTTCTCACCTACGGAATTCAAATTTCGTTACACACTATACTTACATTTACATACATGTGAGTATAGTGTAGGCTTGTAATGTTAATTCATATTTTAGTATCTTTCTGGTGGTTTTGAGTGTTTTCACGGCCTACCCAAATGTCCTGTGTCACGCTTCGGGTCGTTGATCTTGACCAATATCACTTAGGCTACACGATGACTGGAGCCTGTATGCCGTCATAAAACTATGGTCCTTTCTTCAAAAGGCCTACGCGGTACTCGCACAGTTTTATTTAACTTTGTTTACGGACTTAAAAAAAAAGACACCTCTGTGGTTTCTTCCCAGAGTGAGTCTTAGGAAATGCCGGCTCCTTCTAGCTGTAAAGTCCGACTTTAAAAAAAATCTGAAAAGATTTACTTACAGAAATAAATATGATTTATCGTTTATAAACAATGTTATCTAATCGCGAGTATTACGAAATGATGCGTTGTTACATTCGTAGTGGTGAAAGCCTAAATGGTGCACAGCGCTTGTACGAGTCGGAAAGTATACCACGACTCCGAAGACAATGTTTACTAAATCCATCGGTGCCTTTTTTTTTTTCGTGCGGAAATCCCCTCGGATCCAACCTATCGGTGGCATATGGGACTATAACCGGACTCGAACCGACGCCGCCACCCCGGCCTGCTTCTGCTAGGGTGACAGATGGCCTCACCTATCACCCCCAGACCTGCGCTTATGGAGGACGGAGATCGTTCTGCGATCTCCGGCGCCTGAGTCGCCTGCGGTACCTGGCCCGTTCCCGGGCCTGGCGGGCCGGGAGAGTTCTAAACCTCTCCCGGTCCCGCTCCGCCGTCTCCTTCGCGAGCATAACTTGCTCGCAGAAGGAGAAGGCAGAGTTCCACGCACTCTCGCTCCGCACGTTGGCCGCAATCAGGCTATCGAGCGAGAGAACTCCCACTCCGATGACCGCCACGAGGTCTCGCCTCTGCTCAACCCACGCCGGGCACTCTGCCATCGTGTGGAGAGCCGTGTCCACGATCTGGACATCGCAGTGGTGGCACTCAGGCGTTGACCCCTTGCGGATCAGACACATGTGATCACCGAAACATCCTTTCCCAGTGATCACCTGCGTCAGTCGGTATGAGAGGGTCCCGTGACGCCTCTCGAGCCAATCCTCCATAACGGGTCTTACCGCCGCGATGACGGCGTGTCCGGCTCTCGGTTGCCCGAGTCGTTCCCTCCACTCCCCTATGATGACCTGTCGGAGTTGGGATTTCCGGTCATCGGTTCCGCCTCAAAGGAGATCGTGCGGTACCCTTATGATCCTGATGGCCAGCACTCGCTGCGGTCGTCGCAGTATCGCGACGTTGCTGGCCTTCAGGGCCCCCGCCCATACTGGGCACCCGTAAAGGGCCATGGACCGCACAACCTCCGAGTAGAGTCTCCTGTAGGAGTCATCGGATCCCTTCATGTTGGACAGCAGCCGCGCCAATGCACGCGCTTTTTTTTTTTTTACGGGGGGAAATCCTCATGGACTACCTCTGGCCTGGGGAAAGGCGGAGGGGCGTGCCGGACTCTTACCGGCTAAAACCACCCCGGTGTCCGCTCACACATGCGCGCCGCGCCGGGCCGCGGGAATCCAAATTCATCCGCAGCCCCACACTAGTGCTGGCCCGGTCTGTCCGGGCCTCGTCTCCTGCACGGGGTAGTGAGGTGTTTAACTACCCCGGGCATCGCCTCAGAGGCGCGCGCCGACACCCGCGCACGCCTCCGCCTCGGGTCCATCCTGGTACGGGGCACTGCCGGGGTGGTTTCGGAAATGGCCCAACGCGCACGCGAGCGACGCGCTGCTCTAACGGCGGAAGGGGGGAACCATCTGCGGTGGCCCTAAGTCAGCTTGCCTTGGACGGGGTGGACTTAGTCCTGAAGGTTGCCACCAAATCCGGCAGCCTAAAGAGCACGTTCACCCGCGGTCTGAAGGAGGCTGCCGCGGACATTAAGGAGGCGGTTGGCATCCTTCTTAACAGGACGGCATCAGACGAGGTTGCGAAGTTGCAGAAGGAAAACAGCCGTCTCCGAAATGATTTGGAGGACCTCCGGCGACAAGTCGCTGCGTTGAGCGAGCAGCAGCAGCGACGCACGTCCACTCATGCCGCATCGGTAGTGGCCCCGGCTCCCGCACCGAGACCGGCAAGCACTCATACCGACGAGGTCGAGCGCATTGTCCGGCTCTGCATGCTCCAGTGCGCGAGCATGGTCAATGCTCGTATCGAGGCGATTTCTCGGCGCCTCCCTGCGGAAATCCTCCGTCCACCCCTAGCGGCCGATGCACGGCGGAGGGTTGAGGAGCCGCCGAGACCTACGCCTCGGAAGGGGAAGCCCGCGGAAGGCGGAGCCCCATCGAGCGATCACCCCACAGCTGCCGGGTCTAAGGGTGAGACCTGGGCGACAGTCGTGGGCCGCAAGAAGGCCCGCAAAGCCGCCAAGGCGGCCTCAGCAACAGGCCGCGCCCCCGGCCTAACCGCAAAAAAGGTTGCGCAGCCTGCGCGGCAGACTGCCACAGGAGGTAGCAAAGGACCGTCGATACGTGCTCCGCGTTCCGAAGCGGTGACGCTCACGCTACAGCCTGGGGCTGCGGAGCGAGGCGTAACGTACCAGTCGGTCGTTGCTGAGGCCAAGGCCAAGATCAAGTTATCAGATCTTGGTCTTCAGTCCGTCACCCTCAGACAGGCTGCCACGGCCGCTCGGACGGACGGACGGAAAAGGCCGACGCTCTGGCCGCCAAGATGAGGGACGTAAACCCTGAGGACGGCCGGGTCTCCAGGCCAATGAAAACCGCAGAGGTGCGGATTGCTGGTCTGGACGACTCCGTGACCTCTGAGGAGGTGCTGGCGGCCGTTGCCCGAAGCGGAGAGTGTCCGCCGGACAAGGTACGGGCCGGCGATATACCCACCGACGCCACCGGACTCGGCGTGGTCTGGGTTCGGTGCCCTGTAGCGTCGGCGAAGAAGATCGCCTTAAGCGGCAGATTTATGGTTGGCTGGGTTGCAGCGAGGGTGGAACTCCTGCAGCCCCGGGCTTTGCGGTGCTTCCGGTGCCTGGAGAAGGGGCACGTCCGGGCAAAGTGCACCGCTGAGGTTGACCATAGTGACCTTTGTTATCGCTGCGGTCAGCCCTTCCACAAGGCGGCCCAGTGTTCCGCGGCGCTCAACTGCAGCTTATGTTCGGCTGCAGGGAAGCCAGCGAGACACAAAGTGGGCGGAGGGGCCTGTGGCACGCCTGCCAGCAAGGCCAAGCAGAAGAAGAAGAGGAGCTCTAAACCTGCCGGGGAAACCTCGCCGCCCCCGCAGGCTAGTAGCTCCGCGGCCGACTCCCGGCCCAGGACCATTGCCGAGGGAATGGAACGTCAATAATGGCACAATTCCATTTCCTCCAGGGCAACATCAATCACTGTGCCAGAGCTCAGGATCTTTTACTCCAGAGCATGGCAGAGTGGTCGATCCACGTGGCTGTGGTCGCCGAACCGTACTTCATTCCCGCCCGTGACAACTGGCTGGGGTGCGCTGACGGTTTGGGGGCCATTATGGGCGAGACTCTGATCGACCCGTCTCGGGGCCGCGGCTGGGTTGCTGCGGTCTCGGGCGGCATCGTCATTGTTGTCACAGTCAGCGGTTACATGAATCAAACAAGAGGTATAGACAGAGACTGCTTTATTCCGTTCTCCATATCGGTCGCCTCCAATCATCATTCTTGCCTACCCACATTATAAATATATATTATGACATCTCCCTTCTCAAAAAAAAAAACTTAAATTATTACATATTAAAATTAACATAATGATAAGTATGATAATTTATTGATATCTGATACATGAAGCTGAAATATTACCAGAATATTTTAGTATGTATTCGAAATGCAATTGAAAACAATTATTCACAATATAACTAGGACTAAGGCAATTATAAACAATTTAGAAAATTATAACGTAGATTCAAGAATTACAATTAATCACAAAAAAAATCATAGAATATTTTGATCACCATTCAATATAATACAACATTTATTTCCTACAAAACCGAGAATTACCATTACAATACATTAATAAATACCTGAATTTTTATTTATTAGATTAAATAGCTAATAAATAGAAATTTGTTAGGTTACATACATACTATTTTAAGAAAAGGTCTTGTTTTTGAACATTCATAAAAATTAAGTACAGAGGTACTTTAAATTCTTACTTAAGTACATTTTGTACATTTAAATACAAAATTGTTGTTGTTCACACTCACAACACTTGTTAACATAATTTATTATCTAAGAATTAATTTATTAACTTTTCATATACTTGATTAATTATAAATAATTTATTAATTATATATTAATTTATGAACATTTATTTTGTTATTATCTATCTATGAACTTTCCATAAAACAATGTGAAACTTGGAACATTGTTTTATATAATTAATTTAAATTAATAGTAAAATATAAAGATTAAATAAATATTATATTATCATCAAGATTGTTACATCTATTAAGGTAACATGCAGTATATTTATAATAAATAAAAACAAAAAGAAAACTTTAATTCCTTTATGGTATCAGTTCACTTCTGTGGTTATGTATAGCCCCATCTATTCGGAGGTCTCACCGTCCTGCCAGAACGAGTAACATATAAGTCAGATGATGTACAGGTATTATTAACATTAGTATATTGACATGGATACATAATATGATCGTTTATCAAAGTTGTACTCTTGAGGAGGATTCTGTGCAGGTGAGAGGTCCTTTATTTATTTATTTATTTTTTTAACTTTTTGCACAAGTACATGCATCGGCGGACTTAATGCCTAAGGCATTCTCTGCCAGTCGACCGATTGGGCGGTGCTGAGAAAGAATGAGGTAGGTGCATTTATGATAGGGTATAAACGATAGTGGTTTTGTTAAATACCAACTATCTTGGAATTTGGTGTATACGTCGTAATACCACACACATACACATACATATACATACTCATAAATATATACATACATACATACATACACATATATATATATACATACACATACACATATATATATGAGAAAAATAAAAAAAATAAAAAAATTAAAAAAAATAAAAAATTAGCCGATGAACTAGGAGCTCGTTGAATCTGCCATTTCGCTCAGCAATAGCTCTTTCACTTTCGTCTTAAAAGAGTACCGATTTGTAGCCATCCTGACTTCGTGAGGAAGCGCATTCCATAAGAGGACAGCCTGGACAAAGAACGAAGAGCCGACAAACCCAGTGGTGTGAGAAGGACAGAGTAGAAGAAGATTGTTGGCCGAACGAAGGTTTCTGTTGTGGTTGTTGCATAACAATTGAAATTGTGTTGTTAAATAAGTAGGAGGGGAAGGGGAATTGAGGATAGTGTACATAGTTGTGAGAGCGCGCATTTTCCTGCGTTGACGAATAGGTAACCATCTTAGTTGGGAACGAAAATCGGAGATATGGTCATACTTACGAAGATTAAAGATGAATCGAATGCAGTTATTGATGAGACGATCTAGCTTGTTGAGAAGATCTGCATTCAGGTCATAATAGCACACGTCACCGTAGTCGATTAAAGGGAAGATAAGAGATTGCACGAGCGCTGTCTTAGTTTTCACGGGAAGAAAATTTTTCAGGCGATATAATGTTCTAAGAATGCCGGTAACCCTCTGGCATACGTATGTGACTTGATCGCGCCAGTTCAGGGTGCAGTCGAGTTGTAAGCCTAGGTCTTTCACCGATCGACAAACAGGTATAGTGATACCATTAAAAATTATTTTGGGGAGCGTCTCAAAATTGACTCTGTTCATCGAACGCTGACTGCCAATTATTATTGCCTGACACTTTGTCGGGTTGACCGATAACCCAAACCTTTGTTACATCTAGATGTACATAATTACACTACTTCGTAGAACAAAAATAAAAAAAAACTAACAATTAGTTTTAAAAGAAAATTAATTTATTTTTTTATGTGGGTAGAATTAGGTGGGTTCGTTACCCAAGCCCCTATCTGCACTGACGCGCGGAATCTTACGCTTCCCTGGGTAGTCCTTAGCGATCAGCCAACAAGCTTCGAGTGATGTGGTACAGCCAATAATCCGTTGACCCTGTGGCGTTGGCCGGAACTAGGATAGGCCGAAATCAGCCGATGATAATCACCAAGGGTGAACTTAAAACCCTGAAATCAGGTTTGGGTGGAACATTAACACTCTGTCCAAATTCGCACCGTGACTGCAGCATAAGGGTACACAATGGTAAGCGACTGATTCTCTCACATTATGCAGAAAATAGATTTCTAAGGTGCGGCAGTCACGGTTTAAAGCAAGCGGAAGGACTAAGAGAAATTAAAAATAAGAAAAAAACATAATAAGAACAATTGAAAATAAAAGAACAAATAAAAGGAAAAAACACATTATTAAGTTATTAAGCATGTATGTAGGTAGGCACAGCAACATAATGCAGGTGATGGTGCGCTTTTATTCATGTGTAGAAACAATAACCAAGCACTAATAATACATAGGTTTAGATGGTAACTACCTACGGCTAATTACATTTTGAATGATAGCGGTAACTATTACATATGTGGTATGATAAAGGTAATAAAAGCACAACTTACCCAGACACGGGGTTTATAATATTCACTAGTGTTTTAGTTTTATATTTACAATTTTTAGTTGAGACGGTAGCAGGAAAATAATAACTGAATAATAAAATTAACGGAATAATAAAATTAACGGAACTTGAATCCGGTTGTCGAGTACGTATTTCTAACAAGCTCACAGCAAGACAACGATGCGTAGAATGTTTCTCGTCGCGCGCACAGAGCTCGCGGACTCCCTTCACTTTCACCGTTCCCCCCGCCCGGCGCCCACGCCCCGCCATCGCGAGTGCGGCGGCCGGTTTCACTATATTGAAGTAATGGAGCCACTGACAGTTTGTTTGTAAAATAATATTTTTAATAATTGTATTTAGTGTCTAATTTTAAGACTAGGTTTAAGTTTTATTTAGGATTTAAAATTAATTAGCTATAAGTTATGGGATCAAGCTCGTAAGTGAATAACTGAAACATTAATGCATAGCATTGTAACACCTTTCAGACCAGTTTTTGATGGTTTTGAGATCTATGTTGATCTCGTCAATAGCTATTGGTATGTCATCAACATTAGCTTGAGCATACAGTTGCAGGTCGTCAGCATACAGATGATACGCGTTACGAAGTTCAAGAGATAAGAGATTAATAAACACAGAGAACAATAAAGGAGAAAGTATACCGCCTTGAGGAACACCAGAGCCGACATCACACCAGCTCGAGGAGAGATCGTCGACACGAACGGACTGCTGGCGTCCCTGAAGATAAGATGAGAACCATTCCAGCGCTTCAGGCGAGATCTTAAGATAGGAGAGGATGGATAAGAGGATATCGTGGCTGACGGTGTTAAAGGCGTTTGAAAAGTCGACCAGAATTAAGACTGTCACTTTTGTATCTTCCAAAGCCTCCCTGATATCACCAGTCACTTTGAGGAGGGCAGTGGTGGTGCTGTGGCCAGGCCTAAAACCAGATTGAAATGGGCTTAATAAGTCATTTTTGTAGATGAAACCCGAGAGCTGTTTATGTACACAGGCTTCAAGAATTTTGGATAGGAAGGGAAGAATTGATATAGGTCTAAAGTGGTTAGGAAGTGTGGGATTTGCAATTTTAGGTAAAGGAATAATGTAGGCTTTGCGCCAAAGTGAGGGGAAAGTTCTGGAGTATAGGGAGTAGTTAATGATATGGGAGATTGCTGGTAAAAGCTGATCGAGAATTGTTGTGATCATGCGTCTTGTAATTTGGTCGAAGCCCACAGCGTTAGATTTGAGAGAGAGGATTATCTTTTTGATCACACCCTGCGCAACTGGAACAAATTGAAAAGAGTTAATGTTAGGGGGATTTAGGCTCGCCAAGTAATTGACTGTGAGATACTTGGTCTGGTGATCTAAACGAGTAGACGTGGAGAAATGACGATTAATATTATCCAGACCAACTATCTCCGACTGGTTAGCAGGTGTCTGTTTGCCAACACCTAGCGTTCCAAGGAACTTCCATGTGTGGGATGGGGAGGAACGAGCAATGTTGTCAAGGATATAACGGCGTTTGGCATTGCGTATCATCTGATTACATCGGTTCCTTACACTTTTGTACAGATTCCACTTCTCATCTGTGCTGCTCTTTCTAAGCCTACAGAAAGCCCTATCCCTTCGCCCCATAGCCAAGAGAATCTCCTTTGTCATCCACGGCGCAGGTGGCCTCTTGAGTTTAATTTTCCTTATAGGCGCATGAGTATCGTATAAGCTAATAACTGCACTATTAAAAGCTTCGACTTTCTCGTCCAGGCTAGAAGCCGCGGTTACTACTTCCCAGTTAAGTTTGGTGGCATCGCTACGTAGTCTGTCAACATCCAAACGACCAAAACAACGCCTGTGCAATACTCTGGGAGGGTGTTTAGGAGGTTTAAGAACATAGGAAAGGAAAATGAGGTCGTGGTTGGAAAAACCAGGCGCAGGAAGTTGACCGTGGTTACGGACAAATTTTGGGTCAGACGTAATGATCAAATCAAGCCATGTATCTTTCGCCAGTATATTATGGTGAGTCGGTTGAAGAGGTAAGACTTGCATGCCGGCTGATTCGACAATCTGAAGAAGTTTACTGGAACGTAAGGATTGTTGGGTAAGGTTAGTGTTGAAATCTCCCATGATGACATGATGTGCGTATTCTGACCCTAAAGATTCCAGGACTGTTTCCAGACTGGAGAAGTATTCAATAGATGGAGGACAATAAACAACACCAATAACCATTTTGGTTCCTTTGATACAGACCTCGAGGAAAAGGTACTCTGCATCGGCAGAGTAGGGGGCGGGAGAAGAAACTAGAATTTTGTAAGGTAGAGAACAGTGAATGTAAATGGCTACCCCGCCGCCCCTCCTGCCGATTCGGTCGTTTCGGACAAGAATGTAGCCCGGGAGAGGATAAGATGTGGAAGCAAGATTGGGTTTAAGCCAACTCTCCGAGATCAGGACGGCGTGGACATTTGTATCAGCGAAAGCTTCAGTCAAGTCCCCAAAATGACTAGGTATGCTCTGGGCATTTATGTGGCACACATTAAGCAGGTGCTTCGATTGCTGGATGAGTGTGTTTCGCAAGCGGTCCCCCAATGTGTCAGGTAAAGAAGCAAAACTGTCATCATCAGTAGAAACCGCAGACTCATAGGCAGAATTATCAGAGTCATCCTTATCAGCTTTCATCGATATTATGAAAATATATGAATTATGAGAATATACTACAGATAAATAATATATTTACAAATATATGTATACTGCGATATCTAAAAATATTTATATACTATAGATTAGTATATAATTTTTAACACCCTTTACTAAGCGGCTTAAGTTTTCTCAGCACCACCCACCAGCGAACACTACATGTTACAAAAACAATAATAGAAAACACATGATTAACACAGACTAAAGATAGCAGCACAGAAAAAAATAAAAGAGTAAGCGTGTAACGAAACGTTAGACGTTAAATGAGGACAAAATACATGTACATATCCGAACGCAGCTCGCTGAACCAAATGTCACTTTGACAGTGTCACGTTTGTTTACGATCGAAACTAACATTATAAAATACAAAACGCGTACAAAATAATTTAAACTTTGTGGGTAAATTAGTGAACAAAATGATAACAAAACAATATGGACAGTTGTGTTTACCTGATTGCTAGTGATTACCGGCCAGCGGGCTACGTGAATACAAGGTTACGACTTGGTTAAATGAAACCGTTTGTGTGATGCCGAATACACTATACCTTGCCCGGAATGTTCTTATGTGAGCGAGGCGAGTCCATCTTTTTGGCTCTAATTCGTGCCTGAGACGCCGCTACACCAGGAGCATCGGGATACTTGGCTGTTAAGGGCAATAGTTCTTCATGAGAAGTAATTTTGTGGCGATCTCCATCAGGTGCTTTGATGATTATTGCACCGTCCTGCGTCCAACAGGCGCGAGCGCCAAAGTGAAGCCTTGCTTTAGTGAACGCTGATTGCCTTGTTTTGGTAAGGAATTCCCGTATTGAGACTGATGAACCTTTGAGTGCAGCCTTCGTTCTCCAGACAGAGGTCCTGACCTCGGCGCTGCGGAACCTCACCAAGATGGGACGGTGATGTTCTTTGTTGGATGTCCCCAGCCTGTGACAGATGGTGATAGATTCGACAGAGTGGTTCTTCAGTTGCAGTTTGTTTTGGATAATATCCATGATGATTTTACTGCTGTCTTCGCCTTCAGACTCGGGTACTCCCATGAAGAGAAGAGCTTTGCGTCGATGTCTTGTTTCCACAGCATCTACAGCCCTTGAACACTCATGAATCTGCCTCCGCAGAAGACCCATCATGCTGTACATTAGTTCTCTAAATGTACGGAACTCTTCTGCTACCCTGGCGACAGTGTCCTTTGCGGTGCCTGCTGATTGCAGTTGTGCCTCCAGTTCCTCCATCCTCCTGGTAAAGCTCTCCTCCAGTGTCCTCTGCGCAGCCTCAATATTCGATAGTTGCGGCATGTTGTTTGTAGTGTGGCTGGTAGGTGGTGCCAATCAAGTCCTAGGATTTACCACATACACTGTTGCAAACGTGAGTTGTATACCGTTAGACTGTTGTTTACTAAAATTTACAGTATAATTGTAGAAAATGTAAAAGATTAAATTAAAAAGATTTTATGACTTTCAAGTGTGTGTCTACTTTTTTAACACCTACCGCCAAAAAAAAAATATGCCGTCTATTCCTCACTATTACTTTTCCATTAAGCAGACGTATTCTAAGCCTAAGTTAGTCAATATTGTGCCTGAAACCCAAATATTTTTTATAGAATCATAGATCCTAACTTTTTAATTAGTACTCAATGGAATCAAATTTCTAGAACCTTTGTCATAGTACATTTTTTGTTTTTGCTGCCTAACTCTCAATTTCTGTTGTGTACTTACGTGAGATTTAGAATTAAATAATTTAACAGGCGTTGGAACAATACTTCTAAACTTTCTACTCTGAAGCAGTTCTGCTGGTGAGGGTATGATATTGCTAACTGGTGTATTTAAGCATTCTAACAACCCAAGTCGATAATCAGAATTATCTTCTAAAGATTTTTTTAAAATATTTTTAACAGTCTGCACAGTGCGCTCAATTTGGCCATTTGATTGATGGTAGTACGGGGATGATGTCTCATGAGTAAAGTTCCATTCATGTGCAAATTGTCTAAACTCTGAGGCTGTAAACTGAGGACCGCAGTCAGACATGACTGTATTCGGTATTCCTTGACGGCTGAATATGTCTTTTAGGCTATTAATTACACTGTAAGCCGTCATACTATGTAATTTAACTAATTCAAAAAATTTACTATAATAATCGATTAATAATAAGTAATTCTCACCTTTAAATTGAAATAAATCTACTCCTACTTTGAACCATGACCTGTTTGGAACTTCATGACACATTAACTCCTCCTTCTGATTATTCTTTCTATGTGTTAAACATATACTGCAAGTTTGAATAATGTTTTCTATGTCATTATTTATACCAGGCCAGAATATCAATTCTCTCGCTCTAAGCTTGCACTTTTCTATGCCCATGTGACCTATATGAATTCTTTTTAAAATATCTTTCCTCACACTTTTAGGAATAACAATCCTATCCGATTTCCAAATCATGCCATACGATACCGTTAAATCCTGCCTAAAATTCCAATATGGTTTAATTATATCTGATAATTCTCGTTTATTGCAAGGCCAGCCTTTCAAGATGCATTTTTTTAATTCTATCATCTCTTCGTCTAACTCTAATTGCTTTTGAATATTTATGAACTGTGAATCCGTAAAATATTCACACTTATTTTTCGTACTGTCACTAATCAATAAACAAACTTCATCTGCCACACTAACAATGTTATTAGAGATCTGTCTCGCCGCCACTCACCGGTGACTCATGCTCATACGCACGCGATAGTGCGTCGGCTATATATAAGTATTTACCTGGCTTGTAGATTAAAGTAAACGAATAACGCTGCAATCTTAATAACATTCGCTGCAATCGAGCCGGAGCGTCAACAATTGGTTTTTTTAATGATACTAATCAATGGTTTATGGTCCGTTTCTATTGTTACATCTGATCTTCCAAAAATATATACATAAAATCGCTCACAAGCAAATACACAGGAGTACAATTCTTTTTCAATCTGAGCATATCTTTGCTCAGTTTTAGTTAACGCTTTCGAAGCGTAACACACAGGATGGCCATTTTGTAATAGACACGCCCCTAGGCCTGTACTGCTCGAGTCTACTGATATTACAATAGGTACATTCATGTTATAGTACTGTAAAACTGGGCGTTTAATTAAACATAATTTAAGGTAATTAAAACACTCATAATGCCTCTCATTCCAATGCCAATCAATCTCTTTTTTAAGTAACTCCCGCAGTGGTAAAGTTTTATCCGATAAATTTGGAATAAACGAACCCACGTAGGTGATCAAGCCCAAGAAACGCTCAACATCTTTTTTATTTTTAGGTACTGGCATGTTTTGTATAGCAGATAAATGAGAATCATCAGGACCAAGGCCATCTTTAGTTATACGATGTCCCAAGTATTTCATTTCCTGTAAACCAAACTTACATTTGTTTCTATTTAATTTTAAATTAATTTTTCTACATCTTTCTAGTACATTATGTAATATTTGGTCGTGTTTAATCTTACTTGGAGCATAAATTAATAAATCATCAATATACATACACACACCCTCAATATCATCAAAATTTTCAAATATTTTTTTATGAAAAACTTCAGATGCAGAACAAATACCAAAAGGGAGCCTTAAAAATTTGTATCTACCAAAAGGAGTGTTAAATGTACAATATTTGCTGCTTTCTCCTAATCTGATATTCCAAAATCCTGATGAAACATCTAAAGTACTAAAATATTTAGCTCCTGCTAATTTTGATACGATTTCATCGATAGTGGGTAGTTTAAAATGTTCTCGTTTTATAGCCTGATTCAATTCCTTCGGATCTAAACAAATCCTAAGATCACCGTTTGATTTTTTAACCACGGTAATACTGCTCACCCAGTCGGACGGACCCTCAACTTTTTCAATAATACCTTCTATTTCCATTTCTTCTAATTTTTTCCTAACATCCTCTCTGATTGCAAATGGCAACTTTCTAGGCGCGTGAATAACGGGTACCGCATCATCACGCAATTGAATATTATATTCACCCGGCAAACACCCTATACCCTCAAAAACATCCCCAAAATCGGTAATAAATCTCGGTAAACTATCTTCAGTCCTCTGCACTGACAAAACCCTCTTTATTAAATCTAATTCAACGCATGCTTGTCGACCTAAGACAGGAGTACTGGCGACGTCAGCGATTTTAAATTCGAGTAAATATAGCTTATTTTTATGATAAACTCTAAGATGTATTTTGCCCAAAACTTTTATCAAAGTACCTGAGTAACCACTCAATTTAGTATTGGTTTGCAACAGCTGATTACAAGATATACCTAGTATCGACAAATGACGTAGCGGTAAAACATTAACATCCGCCCCGGTGTCTAATTTAAAGTTAATTTCACAGTTGTTTATATGTAAATTTACTGTCCAATCATCTAACCCTTTATGTAATGAAAAAACTGCAATATGAACTTGCAATATGCTGCAGTGTTGTCTGGTATTGGTTTTGAACATTCAATTTCTAGCCGAACGTCTACTGGACCTGTTTTTAGACTATCGTTTTGCCTTGAACAATCTAAGATAAACAGCGGAGCCTTCTCTTTGAAATCCTTTAGATTGAACAAAGGGTCGACTGGACAGTTGTAATACGACTGACGAAATTTGGCATACATTTCGTATAATATACTATATTTGTTCTCAGAAAACTTTAAGCTTAGAGGCTCATAGGGATTATATTGTGAATTCAAAAAGAGGGTCACGTTTGTTACTTTACAATGATCGAATAGTGAACTATCTTTCAATTTATTATTTTTTCTATTAGTTTGTAAACAGAAAATTACATATCTTGGCTTTTCAAGTTGTGATGCAGTTTTAACTGCCCATGAATGCTTTGTGGTTTTAGGTACTCATACAAATCCCAGTTTCTAAATGCCATTTGAATAGGTTTATCTTTTTCTAAATATTTTAAAAGAGTCAGTCGTTCTCGATCTGACACTTTTATATGTGTTACTCTCCATTGCACCCTTTCTATATCTATTTTGAAATGTGCTATATCATCTGTAAGTATAACGCTGTTCAAGTTAGAATTACTTCTATTTAATATAAGTTCATGTTTACAATTTATCACAATTTTATTGTAATCCTCCGCAAATCCTAAAATCTTATTCATAGGTATTACAACACTAAAACGACTGTCATTTTTAAATCCGTAGCACGTATATACCTTGCTGGTGTACGGGAATTCTGATTTCATCGTTTTCTCTGAAGCAGTTGTTGTAGGGATTGTAAGAATGGACTTCATAACTTTCAATTGAAGTATCGAAGTGTGGTAAATCATTTACCTGTAGGATATTCATTTTTCATACTTTAAATCCTAGGCTTTAAGAAAATCTTTATTTGGTTTGGTTAACTTTTTCACTTCTTTCTTATGTCTATACGCTTTAACGGTTCTAGAAGAAGTAAGTCGTTTAATTTTGACCGGAGGATTTATATTATATAATATCATTTTATTTTTCTTAAATGAAGACGCAACTGAATGTGTTCTATGTAATTGATGCAGTAACCAAACTGATCAACAACTTTAATAGATATAGACGAAATTATATTTTTGTTCACTGGAAAGTAAATTACGTTTTGAGGTATTTCTAAGTACTGATGCCCCGCAGCATTATCAAATACAAATTCGTGAATAACATGAGTTGGTATTCCGTTAGTGTAGGAGCCGTATATTAAATCACATTCAATTCTGATAAGATGTGGAGTTTTATTACGAGAACTAAATTGTCCAAGTAGTGTTGAGTTTGTTATTGAGAAATATAACAAACCACACTCATATTTTCCTAATAAATTCAGAGGTGGTTGAAAGTATGATTCTAACTCTGATTTATTGCCAGAGATAGTTACTGTTATAGATATACTTGCATACTGAACTCTTTTAGAAACTCCCGTTTATTTTATTTCACTACTACTCTAAAAATTTCTCAAAAATTTTAAACAAAGATGACCGCAATGAAAAGGGTGATCGCCTTGTACATTTTCGTAATTATAATGGATTTTAGAGCCTAGATATTTCATAAATTCTTTCGGTGGCTTTAAATTTCCGTAACTGTCAAAATATTCAATATTAGCTGACCCTGCAAACGTTGTTTTGCTATTTACATTTTTTTTTTTTTTTTTGAATTTCTTAAAATCCGTTCTTAGCTGACCTCTACTCGGTGAAAAGAATATTCCTACCAAATTTCATTATTCAGTGACTATATACGTGGAAATCTCTTATATATATATATAGATAATCATTGTATTTTGCATAGGCTACCCAATGAGAACCAGGATTTTTAGATGTATCTAGATTTGACGGGCCTGTTGGTCTAGTGGTTAGTGACCCTGACTGCTAAGCCGGAGGTCGTGGGTTCGATTCCCACCTAGGACAAATATTGTGTGATGAGCACGGTCATTTGTTCTGTGTCTGGGTGTAATTTATCTATAATATGTATGTATTTAAAAATATATAAGTATGTTTATCAGCGGTCTGGTTACCATAGTACAGGCTCTGCCTAGTTTGGGATCAGACGGCCGTGTGTGAGATGTGTGAGATATAAAGTATGAGATATAGAAATAACTCCGCATTCTTTTTTAAAAGGGTATTTAGGGAGCTCATCTCTCATGAAGACACGTCTAAAATTAGGAATACTATTTCCATACTTCAAAATGTCGATGTTAGTTAAGGCTCGTTTGGGTAGCCGATATTTTAGTTTTTTTCTTTAGATACGAAACTACCAAGTCCATTTTTATGCGGTTTAAGATGTAATCCTTTTTTAATGCAAAGAGTCTCCATTTTTTCATTGTGTCTCTTTGATTCATCATACAGCTTTTTAGCCATTTGGAATTCATTTATGGTTTTAGCAATACAAGCCGCACCGCCTGCTAAGGCTCTCGCCGTTGATAGTCCTGCAAAAATCGGGATCAAGGGTAATCTCACCCAGTTTTAGGTATGGGAATAACACGAGGAAGATTCATAGATGAATCATCAGCTAGTTCTCTGACAGCAGCCATAGCTAATTCTATTGCTACTTTTTTGCATTTTGTTTTTAATTTTTTCATGCCATTTTTTGTAACAGTAATAATCTTTTTAAATTTATTTTTAAGTCCTTTTCCTGATGCAATTTTTCTCGAAGTCTTCTGCTAATGACTTTTTAGGCCAGCACCGATTTTAATTTTTCCTAACATAACATTGCTTACTAGATGGGCTGCAATTTTCTCTCCTGTACTTGCATCAGGCGCAACTACACGTTTTTTCGCCGTTCTGAACAAAATTAAGTCAGCCTTATGTCGATCCTTAAAGTTTGACGATATGCAATGTCGTGCTTTTTACAATATTCGTCTAATTTATTTATACCTTTATCTCCGCGCACAAGTCTCTTATTTAATTTTGTACCTGGGCCACAGTAATTGTATCCCGGTAAATGTAATTCTAATGGTAAATGGTTTATAAGCCAATTGAGAAGACTGCTCTCTCCAAAACACATCATAAGACTGTTTTTAAAATGGATTAAACACTTTATAAAAATTTACAATTGGTATTGGTATTGGTATTGGTTGTGGGCTTCGGTTTCCGCATTTAGACTCAAGAGTGGTCCTTTATGCGTCGAGGATTGGTTGACTAGGTGAGCCAACCATGCTCCTTCCAGAAGCGCAGAAGCCTCCTGGGGCGTTCACAGGCTTCAAGAGCGACTTTATATCAGGAATGATACTTGCCCGTTGTGTGGCCACTCCCTCGCATTCCAGGACTACGTGGGCGGCCGTTTCTTCAGCTTCCAGACATCCCCTGCACAGGGGACTGTCCGTCGCATTGATTATGAATAGTTGTCGGTTCAGGGCTAGATGTCCTGTAATAGTTCCGACAACCATTCTGAGTTCCGGTCTGCTAAGACTGATCAGTCTGCAGGTGAGTCGTGGTGTGACTTGATTCAGCACAAGTTTGGACTGTCTGCAGCCGGGTGAGTTTGTCCACCTCCGGTTGTGTGCTTCACAGGTCCGTTGCCTGACCCAGCATCGTATTTGGTTAAACGATATGGGCAGGAGTGGAGTTGGGCCAGAGGTTGGGGTTGCCGAGCCCCTCCTTGCCAACTCATCTGCGGCATCGTTCCCGTGTGAGTTACTGTGCCCTTTAATCCATTGGAGGAGTACCCCATTGAATATAGCGAGCTGTTTCAGTGCTTGGTGGCATTCGAAGACAATACCAGAGGTCATTGTGTTGCCCTCCACTGCCTTTAAGATGGCCATGCTGTCGGATATTATTCGGATGTTGTAGTCCTTGATACCCCTTGACATGGCCGTTGTGGCAGCGTAAGTTATTGCCACACATTCACATTGAAATATGGAACTGTGTTGGCCTAACGCTAGTGATATGTTTATATTTAGGTCTTGCGAGAAAACTCCGGCTCCAGTTCCTGACCTAGTCTTGGAACCGTCCGTGTAAATTCGGACTTCGTTAATGCCGGATTGATCTCGATCATTTCTATGTATCTGGATGTAGTATCTTCTTGTGAAGATATGGTGTTTTGGGATTCTATCGCATGGAGCTGCTATCAGTGGTTCGTATTCCACCAATTGATCCCATAATTTGGAGTGCGATCCCTCACTTTTGTGCCATAGACCCAGGTGTTTGAGTCTAATGATCGCCATGGCGGCCTCCTGCTGTATGAATAGATCCAGGGGTGGCAGACCAAGAGCCACCTCCAGTGCGGCAGTAGGCGTTGTGCGCATACAGCCAGTGACCGCGGAGCATGGGAGTCGCTGGAATTGCTGCAGTTTGTTTATGACGGTGCTAAGCTCTGTTCTCTGCCACCAGACAACAGCACCGTAAGTGATTATTGGTCTTATGACTGTCCTGTATAGCCATAAAGTGATTTTGGGTGATAGTCCCCAGCTTTTGCCGAGTAGCCGCTTGCATTGGCAGAAAATAATGCAGGCTTTATTCAGTTTTTCATCGAGGTGCTTATTCCACAGGAGTTTACTGTCCAGTATTACTCCTAGGTATTTGACCTCTTTGGTAAGAGCAAGTTGTGTTCCAAATAGCTTGGGAAGTCTGAGATTTCCTAGGCTGCGTTTGTTTGTGAACATGATCATCTCTGTTTTGGATGGGTTCACTGTCAGGTTGTGTGCTACGCACCATTGTTCCACGATCTTCAGTGCAAGTCTCATTTGATCGCATGTAATGCTCTCAAAAGGACCGCTGATGAGAATAGTAAGATCGTCTGCATAGCCTATTGTGAGGAATCTTGGGTCATTAAGTTGTGCGATGAGCTCATCCACAACAATGTTCCATAGAAGGGGGGAGAGTACACCGCCCTGGGGGCAACCTCTAGCCACCACTCCTCTAGTCACTTCGCTCACAGTGAATTGAATAGCTCTATATCTTAGCATGCTGTCGATCCACCCTGAGATTGTGGAATCAACACCATGCCTAGACAGAGCTTGGCTAATGCTGGTGAAGTTGGTCTTGTCAAAGGCTCCCTCGATATCGATAAAGGTAGCCAGTGTTGACCTTTTGTGATTTAGATTGTCTTCTATATATGAAACAACTCGATGTAGGGCAGATTCTGTTGATTTACCCATCGAGTATGCGTGTTGATTGAGGTGTAGAGGGTGACTGACTAACGCAGTTTCCCTGATTTCCCTATCTATTAGCCTCTCAAGAACCTTTAGTAGAAAAGATGTGAGACTAATGGGTCGGTGTGATTTGGGTTGTGTGTAGTCACCTTTACCAGGTTTGGGGATGAAGACTACTTTAACTTCTCTCCATTTCAAGGGGATGTACTGATGCGCCAGGCAGCCCCTATAAATTTTTACAAGATGGTCCAGTAGTGTCCCTTCGCGGCACCGTGCGACTAACGTGTGACTTCATGTGCTAACAATTTAAATATTGTTTTCTGTTTTTCTGCGACTAGTTTCCGGCTTGCGGGCGGCTAAAGGTTGTGTATAGTGTTTTAAAGAAAGTCAGTAAGTTTTTATTGTTTTTAAACAGTAATATAGTGCTGAATTATTTTATTACGACTATTGGTGAGTAAATTTATTTTCTTTCTAAAAGTGGGTAGGAGGTATCCTTTGTTTATATTGATTTTTCTCTGCGTGTTATTTATTTTTAAACCTGTTCCTTTTGAAATTGTTGTTTGGTGTGTCTTTGTTTGGCTATGTCGGTCGTTAGCGAGTTGCCGGACCCCGGCGGTACAAGTGAATTTCTAACACCAGCCGGGAAAAGGACATTTATCGAAATGTCACCTACGGATTTCTCGCCGAAAGACAGTAGCCGTAGGCGCGTTATTAATTCGGACTTAAATGGAAATGTTTCGTCTCCTACCGGTCGTGATAACTGTGGGGAGTACAACTACTGTGACTTAGTATCACAGGCCACTGATTATTTAGCAAAAATTAATGAATTAGTTAATGATCAGGGATCTCGGATGAATGTAGGTAATAAAACGGCGATTATGGATATTACTCAACGAATTACCGGTATCGCATCTTTGTTAGCAATAAAATCCTCTAGCAACGAAACGAAGTTAGCGAATTTTGAGCGACAAATGGAGGGTATCGCAACTCAACAAACGAGTTTAACGTACGCGGACAAACTTAAGCTTCGATTACCACCTAAATCTGCTCCGTGCCCGGTACCTACTGAAGCGCGCGTTCCTAGGCCTTGTGTTATTGCCTATCCCACTACGGAACGCTTAGCGGACTATGCGACCTCGTCAGCAACAAAACAAGCTCTCATGAAGGCTATTAAACCGAGCGATGAGGGATTTCAAATTGTAGGCGTTAGACGATATAGAAGTAGTTCGTTGCTTAAATTGTCAGCAATTCGGTCATGTACAAAAGTTTTGCACCATAAAAACCCCTACTTGTGCTAATTGCGCCGCCGCACACGAAACGCGAGCTTGTCCAGATAAAGACACACCAGATTTTAAGCCCACGTGCGCACAGTGTAAGCGGTTCAAAAAACCATCTGACCATCGATGCGGCTCATACGACTGTGCCACATACAAATTAAAACTGGAACAGCTAATATTAAATACCAATTACTGAATAGTTTAACTTAGTTTTAAAAAAAAAAAAAAGTAAAAAGAGTAACTTACTAAGTAATGAATAATATTTGAATAGGCCAGTTAAATCTTCATAACGATAAAATAGCTACATCAGAATTAGACCGTTTAATTTTAGAATAAAAGTTAGACATTGTCCTTATACAAGAACAATATCAGAGCGCTCGCTTGCGTCGTAATGAAGTACAGCTTGACTGCCGTTCGCAGGCTAGGATATATGTTGCAAGTTCTAATTTTACGGTAACATCTTTGCGTAATCTTATGACGTCACACTGCGCCGTTGCTGAGATCTCATCCTCTACCTGTACGGTTTACGTAGTCAGCTGCTATATTCAATATTCACATCCTATTGATCCTCACTTACATCACTTACATTACGTCTTGCAGTTCCTCGTGGGACATAAAATTATCATTGGCGCTGATGTCAATGCGTCATCTTCATTATGGTATGGCAAGTTCAACCGATACGGTTCGACGTTGTGCGGTTGAAGATTTCATTGCGGATATGAATCTTACTATTCACAATACTCCCGATGCACCACCAACTTTTTGCAACCCAATGGGTGAGTCTTATATTGACGTGACGCTTACGCGCGGCGACGTCTCGATATCCGGATGGCGTATCCTCCCGGACGCATCCTGTAGTGATCACCGCTTGATCGTGTACGAATTCATACCAAGAGTTGCACAGGATCCACAAAGGGCTCCTTATACTTTCACATACTGCGCTGATGTATCTATTGGTCGCGGATCTATCACTAACACTCGTAGATGTGATTGGTGGAATGATAGATTAGCCGAACTACGTAGAAGCTACCGGCAAGCTCGTAGAAAATTAAACACTATTAAAAAACATAACGGAACAGGAGATTTGTACAATAATGCTCTCATTGCTCTTAGAGTTGCCAGGTCCCACTGCAGAGCTGCTGTGGAAAAATCAAAGAGAAACTTAATTCAGAAACTTGTTGATAAACTCGATAGAGAGGGCCGTGGTCACCTTTGTTTCACGAATTTAAGGCAAATATATTAATCGACCTTGCATACATACAGAACATCAAAATTAACAGGAGTAGAACAAACAGCAGAATATCTTTTAGAATCACTTGTATCTGACGATAGGCCGGAACGCGACACTGATCATCACTGATCAGGCAGTGGGCCATTGAACCACCACTGTCTCCAATGTCTGATTTACCATCTTCAGACGAATTTCTCGGTATCATTAGATCCTTCAGCTAAACAAAGCTTCGGGCGATGATAAAATTTCTAACAAAATGATAAAAGAAGCTTGTAAACTTTCGGGTGACACGATTTTCACTGTCTTTAAACGTTGCATTGCTGAAGGAATATTTCCTCGTATATGGCGGTGCGGTGATACTCGTATAATACCAAAAAGTGGCGACAAGCCACCGGATGATCCTAAAGCCTACCGACCAATCACATTGTTACCATCGTTAGGAAAGCTTTTAGAACGTCTTGTAGTACCCCGGCTTCTGCCAGGTGGAGTCAAATTTCATGGTAGACAATTTGGATTTACGTTGGGTAAATCGACAACTGACGCTGTTATATCGGTTAGAAAGTTTGTCACAGAGTCGAAATTTCAATACGTGCTGGCTATTTTCTTAGATATATCTGGCGCCTTCGACAACGCATGGTGGCCCATGCTGTTGCTGAAATTAAAATCACGGGGGTGCTTTAAAAATATTTATTCCTTTATGTCTTCGTTCTTTTCACAAGGTACAACTAAACTAAGACTTGGTCATCATTCCGTGTCGAAGGCGCTTACAATGGGATGTCCTAAGGGATCGGTGCTAGGGTCATACTTGTGGAATATCGGCTTCGACGATTTTCTTGCGATACCAATACCATCCGGATGTACTCTGAACACGTATGCTGATGACTGCTTATTACTGGTGGAATTTGATACTAGGGCGGGGCTTGAGAGATTAGCCAATAGATGTTTGAACTTGATATCTCAATGGGGTGAACGTAATCGCTTAACTTTTGCACCCAACAAAGCCTTCCTGCTACTTTTAAAAGGTAACCTCAAATCACCGCCGAGCATTAGATTTGCCAACGTAGAAACGCTGGCGATGGTACTGTTTTCTCCTTGTTCACTTGGAGGAGAGGATTATCGCCAGCGGCTAATATTCTAGCAGAAGAGGAAGCCGTTTATCGGCTCTCGGGCAACCCCTGGTCCAACAGGGTGGGCGTGTCTGCCCGTTGCCCTGCTGGCTCTTCGCTCTTCGGGGCATGGAGGAGGAAACCTCGTTAAAAAACCAGGAAGTGGGGCCCTGTAGGGGCCAGTTTCTCCGCTGTTAGCGGTGGAGAAAGGAGGACGGGCTCGGCGTGTACTGTGCTGTTTTGTATGTATAGTCTTTATTTGGTGTCGAGTATTGTAATAAAACTCCCAATATACGATGACACGTCTGTTTAATATAGCAGTTAATACAATACTAAAGTGCCGTAGGCACAGTACATCCCCCTAATAAAAAAAATTGGTTACAAACATAACTTAAAAATATAAGTGTTATTTTTAAATTTAGTTACACATAAGTTTAAAATACGGTTAATATTCCGATTATACTTTGTTCAAACACTGTCCAAGTTCATGCAATTGTTTATTAATGTGACACACGTCACAACACTATATAATCACTCGTGACGGTGTTGGAGGTGCACGATTGGTTTGAGCATCGCTGCGCTTGTCGACTATCGGCAGGTCCTGGAGTTCTCGACTCATATAACGAGCGTAGCTGACTTTGCAGCGTTTCCATAGTAAATAAAGCATTGCTGTCAGAATACATGTGATGATAAATAACAGATAGAACTCGTATTTACTGTATGAATATTAGTTCTCTACGGCCGAAGCCGCCGCACCGTTGCCCGCACCATTCTGGGCTATCACAATTTGTTCTTCTTGGGGCCTACTTTGTTGTTTACCCATTGTTCTCGACAATTTTAAAAATACGATATCAATGATGATATTTAGTATATTATGTGTTTATGTGGCGAAGCGCACGACAGGTTTGATAGTGCGGCCGAAGCTCGACACTCTCGGCTCATTGTTTACATTATAACTTGCCATATTTGGTATCTTCGAGCATGTCTCGCTGTTGTGAAGTTCAAAGGCTGGCTTCAATCGATCTATACTAACTATTTTCTCCGTATCCTGTTGCATAATTTTATAAAAAATTTCCGTTTTGCTAATAATTTTGAACGGCCCGT
>CADEBD010000446.1:0-47414 GCA_902825455.1 Arctia plantaginis
CAATCACACCTTTATGTTCAGTCAACCACTTACTTTACAGAGTCAGTCACCGTTACCAATAACAAAAATTAAATATAATCAGTCACGTGATCACCATCCTTTTGTGAAAACGTCAACTCTTGCAAGGTGAAGGCACAGAGGGCCCGGGAGAAGATCTCCACTTGAAGTTAATTTTGCACCCTCTTATACATCCTCCAATGTGTACGCCCTCCGGGGGCGTGCACTTCGTATGGTCATGTGAGTAATCGCAACAGTCGTGTAGATCCCCATGGCAAGTCTGGGTGCTATGCTTCTCGTGGTTGTCGCCTGTTTCTGATCTGGCTCCTTAGGAAACAGAGATAACTGAAACACCCAGGCGCAATTCCATCCCATTATACCCGTTCTTCCTGTTTGAAAAAAAGTTCCTTATCGCGCGTTGTGAAAGGGGGCTAGACGGAAAAAAATCTCACGAAAAGTTCTGCGGAGTCTAATATCTGCGGAGAGTTATATGGAGAACACACAGCTGTCTAACAGTCAATACAGAAAATTATTTGCATAAGTTCGAGTATCTTTAAGGCCTGTTTAGCACTGCCTTCAAGACAAGCCGCTGCCCTCTCTCCAAACGCAACAATGAGGTCTTGAATGTGCCGCCCTACACAAATATACAGTTTTAAGCAGTGCAGCATCGGCTACCTTTTGTAATTTTTTCATTGGAAAAATCAACTTACGGACACGAGAGACACTAGAAATGAGATACGCTAGTATCGATGTGATTGTTCCAACTTAGCGTGTTGTCAATTTCTACTCCTTGGTATTTGATTCAAGATGAGTTTTGATGGAAGGATAACAGGACAGAGTACAGCTGTGAGCCTTAATGTTAGGAATGTTTGGTTGAGTTATGCTATTTGCTGTAAAAGTGATGTGATGCGTTTTAGCAACATTAAACGTAAGCAAGTAAGAATTTAACCATTTACACTATCCCTAGTGCTTTCTCTGCACAGTGTAATGCAGAGTCCTAAGGGCTACGTTTACAATAAGTGCAGTGTCGTCTGCATATACAAGTATTTTGCAGTTGGGTATTGAGAGCTTGCAAAGTCGATTAATATATATAACGAAGAGAGTAGGGCCTAATACGCTACCCTGAGGTACACCAAAGACAAGATCTTCATCATCGCTAATATATAAGATAACCTTTATTTTCTGTGTTCTCCTTATAAGATAGTCCAGAAATATGGTAAGTGCAATGCGTCTCACATGCTTCCATTTCTTTCAGAAGAATGGGTACAGAGATCATGTCGAAAGCTTTGGCAAGACCCAAGAAAAACCTATAGATTTCATTTTGTTATCAATATTGTGAACAACATAATAGTAATCAACTCCAAAACAGCGTCTTCTGTAGATTTCGCTTTCCTGAAACCATGTTATTGGGGTCCTGTTGCGATTTTTATGGAGTTTGCCAGTTTGGATTACAAATGCATCTTAGAAAGGCATGGCTTGAAAAATCTGTACCTTCAAGGCAGCTAAAGGCCTCCTCCAAAGCTTTCCATTTCTCTCGGACTTGGGCTATATGTTGCCATTGTGTATCAGCCATTTTTTTTATGTCATCATCCCATCTAGTGAACGGTCTTCCTCTATAGAGTTTTGTCCATTTGTACCATATTCATGCAAATAAATGTATAAAATATAAATTACATCAAAAAACGATATTTTTACATCGAGATTAATAAATGAGCTCACTAGTGTATTAAGCAGTTAAAAACAAACATTTCTTTGTTAACAATGTTGACTGTTTTAGGTATTAGAGAAATATGTAGTTATTTTAATTTAATGAAATTACTTAAAATAACTTTTATTCAAATCGATTAATCTTGAACATTATGTAATAAAACTAATTTAACTAATTTGAAAGGGCAACATTTTATTGACAGATCAAGAAAATCGTAAGCTAAAATTGAATGTCAAATCTTGCACTTAAAGCGGTACAAACCAATTTGAACGATTGTGAACTTGAAAACAATGTCATATATTTATATAAGCAGTTTTTTTTTTACAAATCGGGATTCTCGTAACCGATCTTCTTATTTAAATTTAACTTCTTATTATAATTTTGTATCTCCAGTTCATCAGTTCTGTCTATTTGTTTTAAATATTCTTCTGTATGCAATTTGTAGAGAAATCGGTCTATTACACTGGCAAAGTTAACGTATAATATCGATTGCATAAACTGTCAACAAATAAATAATTCATCATCATCATCATCATCAGCCTATCGCAGTCTACTGCTGGACATAGGCCTCTGCACGTAGTACTCTGTAGTAGTACGCTCACAAAAATAAATAATTAAATTGTGTAAATTATATAACCCCTTTTTTATCTTAGGAATCGTTTAATCTTTGTATTATGCGACAATCTAATTTGATATGAAATCATATCGTATCATATTAGTTACTATTTAAGTTTCTATTCTATGACAAATTTTAATCAGGATTATCACAAAAATATCCATCTGATTTGAGCTCGTAGTTATAAAAGTGAAAACAGAAAACTAAAAACTTAGTATGATCAAGTTTTTGAATAAAATATGGTTTTTAAAACGTTTATCATTGCTGCTATTCTTCAAGTGGTTACCGGGCGAACAAGGATAGGTCCACTAGTAAATACAGATGCTGGTTTGATAAAAGGTCTACAAGCTGATGATGGCGACTACTCGATGTTTCTTGGAATACCTTTTGGAAAGGTCGACGAAGCTAATCCCTTTAGTGTGAGTGTGTAACACAATCAATATTTCTCTTAATGCAGATTTTTATTATGTAACAAGAATCAAACGAGTAGAAGGGGTGCAATGTACTTTAATTTGTTAAGAATGTAGGTCAAGTTTTATTTTATTGTATAAAAATCAAACGAGCAGACGGTTCGCCTGATGGTAAATGACCACAGCTCACTCATAGACACCTGCAACTTCTGGAGATACAAGTGCTATCCATTGTGATCCCTCAAGGATTAGGAAGGGAATTTTCACTGGTAAAAACTGGCAACGTAAGAATTACTTAACATCGGTTTCATTCGAGACCGTGGTATTATTCCAGTCGAGCCGGTCTATGTGCTAAAGCATATTGGCTCACCTACGTTAAAGATCCTATTCAATAAAAATAATATAAAAAAACTTAGCTGTATATGTAAATAAATACAGTTATCATTTTCCTAAAAAAAATTAATTAATTTTATTGGAATTTAATTTTGATCCCAATCAAATTAGTATGACTTAATTTTTTTTTGTAAATTTTACATGAATTTATTATACCCAATTATATCGAAATGAATTCATTTTTTTTTGTGTTAATTTTATGTAAAACAAATTTTAATCCGATTCTTAACGAAGGGTTATTATTTCAATTTTATCACCTAAATCTATATGGTTTTTTTTTTTTAATTATCTTTATCATCATCATAATCGGCCTATCGCAGTCCACTACTGGACATAGGCCTCTCCCATTGCACGCTACTTTGATTAATTTACGGTTTCTCGCATTCAACTACTGCCATGCCAGAGATGTGTGCAAGCCAATCTCACCTACACGCGGTACGTCCTACTGAACGACGAACAAGGCTCTGGCGACCGACTGATGGCGATATATTGATCCCAATAGGCGTAGCTAAATGTAACAGTCCGGTAACAAGCAGCAGCGTCACCGTTCCGACAAGCTACGCTCTGATATCGCCAACCCGCCTGCCTAGCGTGGCGATTATGGGCAAAACCTATATGCAGAAGCAACACAATTATCTTTATCAAAATTCAATAATTAAATTATATTTTCAAATGATCAAAATAATTCATCATTACTATTTGTAACTATTTCATTGTTTAAGTTAAAATTTATACATTTTTCAACCGATATTTTACTTTTTTCATAGGGTGCCAGGCATTGTTACAGTTGTCACTAAACTTCTATCTTCGTACCTCCAAATAACGAGGTAGATTCCCTCACAACTGATTTGTAATTCAAATATTTTAATGTCGAGTAAGTGCATTAATGTTATTAGGAAACCATGTAGAGTAGTTTACATGACATTAATATTGCCAATAGTGCTTTCTATATTGAGTAAGCTCAATACAGAAAGCACTATTGATAACACTTGGTTACAATCAAACCGTACACTTCAAGTACGCTACGATCAATCAATCAAATAAAGGGCGTAATTATCCTTTGAAATAGTTCTATGTATAGCAGGCCTTGGTTAACATCAGATTGTGGTCACCTAGTGTAATAAAAACAAAATTAAACAGGCGTCGTACTTGTCGCTATCAAGTATTTTTTTTATTTTTTTATTTATTTATTTATTTAATATATTCACATAAAAAATACACAAATATATGTGAAGTCCCTGACTGCTGAGCTAGGCTCTTGGCCTGTGTTACAGAAGTCAGTGTCTTCTACCATTATGAGGAACACAGAAATCTTATGCAAAATAAGTGCAGTGATTTGAGTAAACGTGATGAAAGTGCGTAGTTTGTGGTGTGTATGGTATTTAAGTGTATGGATGTATATGTAAGTATGTATATGGAGTGACATGAGAGGTGTAAATGATCAGTTTTTAGTCTTTATGATAATATTTTTTTCAGTTTGGTCATAGTCTATACCAAGCAACAAATTCTTTAATTTAATTTTAGCTTCGCGATTAGATAAGGGATGAATGTTTGTTAATTTATTTATTCTATTATATAAGAAGATATACATGTAGGCATGTTGCCGTCTGGCAGAGGCTGTACGACAGGTGACGGATAAGCAAACATTTGTCATTGTACGCTTTCTATTATAATCCGCAGTATGGTAAAGAGTTTTCTTGTGTTGCTTTGAAAGTAATTGCAGTATATACAGTTGTCTTACTGTTAGTACTTCACAAGTTGTATACAGAGATTTTGTTGGAAATCTGAACGGACTGAAAGTCATGATTTTCAATATTGATCTTTGTGCTCTTTCCAACCGCATCATAAATGTCTTACAAGCGTCACCCCAGACCACAATACAGTAAGAAAGAACTGACTGAACCAGAGCGTAGTAGACAGTGCGTAATAATAAAAATTCACATGCAGCCAATTGCTTAAATATTCATATAAGCTTTCTGGTACGGGCTGTTAACAGGTCCATATTTCTATAATTCCTTTTTTATTATACTTTTTCTCATTTCAGGCCGCAACACCATACCCAAAATTCGATAATACATTTGAAGCATTCAATGACACTACCGTTTGTCCACAAGTACAGGAACCCCAAGGTACTGTAGCTGGCACTCCTGACTGCTTAGTTCTCAATGTATATGTGCCATTTTCGGCTTCATCTAGCAATCGTCTTCCCGTCTTAGTCTGGATATTTGGGGGTGGATTAATGTACGGAGACGGTAACAGATATCTATACGGTCCTAGTTTCTTAGTCAAACAGAACATTATACTAGTCGCTATCAACTACAGGGTCGGGCCATATGGTTTCATGTGTTTAGATACTCCTGAAGTACCAGGCAACCAAGGGCTAAAAGATCAACTGTTGGCACTGAGATGGATAAACAAGAACATCGAAGCATTTGGAGGTGATGTCAACAGGATAACTATAAGTGGTCAAAGTGCTGGTGCTATATCAGTTGGTTTACATTTGCATTCAAACAGCGAGAAATTATTTCATCAAGCTATCCTTCAAAGCGGAACAGAAAAACTCCCATTAGCTACGACTGCCTCTAAAACGACACCAGTCGATGTTGCAGAACATTTGGGTTTTTCGACAGACAATGTAGATGATGCTCTAAGTTATTTAGCAAAAGTTGATAGTCACTCAGTAATATCTGTTGTGAATGAATTGAATTTGAGTTTTGGTGCATGCATAGAAAAAGAATTTGACGGCGTCGAAAGTTTTATTACACAAAATTGGATCACAGCAGATTTGCTCAAAATAAAAGACATGCCTATCCTCATTGGTTTTAATAATGATGAAGCTCACTTTCTGCATATGTCTTTAGAAAACGAACATTACGAAAATGAAAATTTACGGGATAGCCTGGCATTGGAATTCAATCTTAATGCCAATGGATTTAAAGGAATGGAAGATATAGTTCGAAATTTTTATTTTGGTGATGAGCCTATGAGTGCAGCAGTAAAAAGAAATATCATTGATTTCGATTCAGATTTTATGTTTATCTCCCCAGCATACAGAAGCATTTCCAAATATTTAGATTATGGAGTTGGAAATATATTTTTTTACGTTTTCTCATATTCTGGAGAAAGAAATTATTTCAAAGACTTCTTTAATTATACTGGTGCGACTCATTCTGATGAATTGGGTTATTTATTTGATATATCTTATATGAAGGATAAGCCCGTGACACCTGAAGATCAAGTTATTATTAATCAGATGACAACAATGTGGGCTAATTTCGTCAAATTGGGGTAACTTTATTACTTTAGATATGCAAAATTTTTTTACATTATTTTTATGTTTATGTATATATTTTGTTAATAATGCATTACTTTTAACTAATTTTAGTACCCCTGTACCGAAAACATCGGATCTGCTTGAAATTCAATGGGCCCCCATTAACAATCAATCACAGAGACCTTACTTGAATATTGACTTGCAACTGTCACTTCGGAGGTCGGCCTTTCCATCAGCGAGCAACTTTCTGGGATCTCTTCTATAGAGCGAATGACCGTTTTCTTAAAGCTAATAATCCTGCAGAGATATAATAACTTCTGAACTGTTATATATAATTATAATAACATTCACTGTTAATAATTGTAGTAGAAAAATATGCAGTTTGTTTGTTACGCTTTCATACCCTTATTTATTAACCTATGCCATTATGTAATTTTACGCAAACGTTAATAGTCATTGGTGCTTATTATCTTGCCGATATGATTAAACAAAAAATTCTCTGAAATCCTCTTACTTTAGTAAAGCGATTTTCCAAATTCGATGCTGTTGTGAAGCTGTACTGAAGTAGAAAGCCCTGATAGCTGGCTGTCAGAAATGAGTTGTCATTGCTATCAACAAGCCAACGTAGATAAGTAGGTACCTATCCGCATATATTCGTATATTTTTGTTTGTTTGCTTAATTTAACAAACTATCATTAATCGATTAGTCCACACATTGATTGATTTAGCCAATTATGTTATTTCTCTGGTCATGGTTTTGTGACTGTCAGCCGTATCAAGCAAAATTTTACGAAGTAAATAATAAGGTTATTATATAATTCATCAAAATGAGTACTGACT
This sequence comes from Arctia plantaginis, assembly GCA_902825455.1. Taxonomy (NCBI): domain Eukaryota; kingdom Metazoa; phylum Arthropoda; class Insecta; order Lepidoptera; family Erebidae; genus Arctia; species Arctia plantaginis. The sequence goes on from CADEBD010000446.1 coordinate 7,239, forward strand.
GCATTTGAAAGATCGAAGGTAGATCGGAACTGAATTTTGAACGAACTTTTATTACGAGAATTGGCCCTCAGGAAGACTGGGAATAAAAAGTACAGACCGATTTAGTTTGTGACCAAGAACTTATAATTAATCTGCAGGATGGTTTCTGCAACAACAACTTGAAAAAGAATATTTCGACCCCTTGGGGTCAAAATCGGTTTCCCAGGGGTTCACATAAACGAAAACTGATTTGGGGGTCGACGAGGTCTAAAATCGACCTCCATTTATTAACACTAGTTCTTACTTGAAGCTTTTATGATATTCGTTGTATTACGTGTACCAACATATTATAAGGATGACCAATATTTCAGTCGGAACTATCATTGTAGTACTTTTAAAAAAACCCAACAAGTCGATAAGGATGCAGTAATTTTATCAGTTGATTTTAGAAAAGGGTAATCTTGTCCAGTTTGGGTAGTAGTAGTTTGGGAATCCCTGGTCTAAACAAACAAAGAGCAGACCGTAATGAAAATTGGTTAACATGGTTGAATGTGATGGATGATTAATGACCCTTTATAGGTTTCTGCAGTGAAATAGATTTATAGCTGAGGTGAGGTCACCCAGGGTTGATCACCTAGGTCGCTGTCATTGCCATACGGTTATTCTTCGGTGACCCGTCATTGTGGAATATTTATGATGTGGTTAATGCATGCCGTGTACTTGAGTGGAGGGCGTTTTAATGGGATTATCCTGTGGTCGGCGAGGGGAAAGCATTTACGTGTCTAACCCTGCATCCTTCACCATTAAGTTGTAGAAATTGATTGACTCACTCTAAACCTAAGAGCACAATGAATGGAAGTCTGATATACAAAGCACAACCAATAGCAATGTATTTAACTATTTTAAAATTTAAACTTTGATTCCCTCTTATCGTAGTTTCTTCTAGTTTATTCGAACGTTAAAAAGCCAGTGAAAGGATGTCCAGTCACGTGTCTTATCCTACAGCCTAACGCGGAATAAAGAAGGGGCGTTAGACCTCCCCCACAGATAGAGGAGCTGGCTACTTCTTGTTTAATAGCTGAAACTGCTTTACTCAGACTTGGGTTTTTGAGGTACTATCACAACCAACACAAACACCTTTTTTTCTTTTCAACAACTATCTTGAAAGAATGAAACAAGACGATGACTCTCGATAGCTAGATAACTCTTTCAATAATATATTTATGTGTTGACATAAATATATTTATTATTGAAAGAGTTATCTTCTACCTCCTAAAGGTCAAGGACTCTGACATCATTAGCTTAGAAATATGAGATAACGACTATCAAACGACTGATTCGGTGGTGCAGTGGGAGCTTATGCGACTGCTGGCTGAGGTCTCGGGTTCGATTGCCGGGTTGGACCAAATATTTGTATGATCTGCAAATATTTGTTTCTGAATTTGGGTGTTTTCAATGTATGTATATATATATATATATATATATATGTATGAATTTACAAAAAAAATGTAAATATTGTATGTATGTATTCTATCAATCTAACTTTCATAGTACAAGCTCTGTTTAGTTTGAAAACTAGATGGCATTGTGTGTTAAATGTCTAAAAAAAATATGTAAATAACTGTATAGAGAAACAACCTAAAACACATTGTCGGGGTTGTAAAATTTGAGGGTTTCCCTCAATTTCTCTGGGATTCCATTATCAGATCCAGATTCCGTGGTAATGGAATTACTTTTGATTACAAAAAGAATTTTGAAAATCGGTCCACAATTGACAGAGATAATAATAATAATAATCTTTATTTTCGCAAAAATACAGTTCACAAGGATACTTATAATTAGATACAAATAAATCGTCGGCTTATTGCAAGAACTCATTAACTGCAAAAAACCACTAAATACGTTTTTATCTATAATAGGCTCATTTTTACATATTCTACAAAATGCAAAAACACACTAATTTCAAGCTTATGTATTAAGGATAATATGGGCTAATTAACATAACCACTAACTAACTCCAACTAAAATGCCGTTTTCCCTAAATAATGAATATGTCACGTAATGACTTCTTGCAATAAGCCGACGAAATATAATAGGTCTTTACCTATGAAATTGCCGTTTTGTATGCAATAAACTTTTTTATTTCTGTTATTCGAAGTAATCACCCATGCAATCGACGAATCTTTGCCAACGCATTGGCAGTTTATTGATGCCCTTCTTGTAAAAATCAGCAGGACGGGAGGCAACAAACTCTTCAAAGACATTTTGTACTGCCTCTCGGGAATTGAATTTTTTACCCAATAAAAAGTTGTCTAAATTTTGGAAAAAGTAATAGTCGGTAGGTGCAAGGTCTGGTGAAGGGCATCAATAAACTGCCAATGCGTTGGCAAAGATGCGTCGATTGCATGGGTGATTACTTCGAATAACAGAAATAAAAAAGTTTGAAAAAATAAGTACTTTCACTTATTGCATACAAAACGGCAATTTCATAGGTAAAGACCTAATATTGTGCTTTAGGTACTGATACTGTCTCCTAAACTAAGTTTTTTTTTAGTGGCAATTTTCACTCGTGTATCTCTGTCTATTGTAAATTACAATATTTGTTAGTGCAAGTGAACGTGGTCGCTGTGTGCAAGGGGTAAATAAATAATATTACATAAGTGGACCATATGGTATTGAGTGGGCATGTGTATAGGTGAGTGTGTGTATGTATGGGGGCTTGTACAAAAGTATGTGTGTGATTTTGTGTTTACGTTTATGTGTTATGTGCTTGTAAATGGTGATGTTTGTGTGTGTAGGTAATGTATGTCAGTAGTTCTTCAGTTTTATTATTTTCCATTTTTAGAAGCCTGTCTGCAAGAGTGGTTTTAAGTTTGTGGTGTTTACTCCTGCGATTTTGAATTTTTGTGTATATCGTAGTATAATTTTATGCTTATGGTATTAAATTGACTTCTGGCAAAGGATGTTTTACAGGGAATGCGTAGACATACAGACTTCCCGCTGCGTCTGCCTGGATCGGGTCGAGGGACACTTCGATATCTTTTCAAAGTGGACTTGAGCACAAAGAGCTGTTGAACTGATAACACTCTGCAATCTGTGTATAATTTTTCGGTGGAGTATCTATAAGACAATCGCAGATATCGCTTAACAAACATACAAAAAAAAAGTCGAATTGAAAACCTCCTCTTTTGAAGTCGGGTAACAATATTTAGTCAAAGAAACGCAAAAAAAAGGTGTTTTATCACATAAAGGTAATTCTACCGCAAATTAATGGGACTTCTTTGTTACCCCTTTGAGACTTTAAATACTTAGATCTAAATGAGTTTCTCGAGTCATGGTGTATGTCAATATCTGATAAAAAATAAAAATTTACCGTTATTTCAAAATTAAGAATGAATGATAAAGAGTGAATTAATAACATTTTTGAAACGATATTTTTAGGACTTTAGAATCCCTGTAAATGATTAGTAATGCATATTATAGATCCGATAGTAAAAAAATATATATTAACTATTAAAAGGCGGTACTTTACGGGGGCTCGCGAAGTTTTCTACTTAGTAGTAATTTTCAAGACAGTTTTTTTAAATTCTGGTCTTGTGTAATTAATTATTTTTAACAATATCGTGAGTAGAAAAAGTTCAGATCTCATATAAATAAAAATTAATCGCCGAAATGTGTATGTACGCTCATAATTTTTGAACGACTGCACTAAATTGGATTATTCTTTTGTTATTGTGTTTGTTATTGTTAGGACAAGGTTTGTATAAAAGAAAATTAAAAAAAACGAACAGATTAATAAAAACAATTTGATTGACTCACTTAATAAAAATAATTTGATTGATTTAAATTAGATTCTAATTGATTACAATTGAAGTTTTAATAGTTAGTATTTAGAAATAGTACCTCCTCTCTAAAAAGAGGCTATGTCCAGCAGTGGACTAGTAAAGGCTATTGATGATGATGATGATGATTTAGAAATAACCAGAACAAACGTATTATCTAAAAACACCAAGAAAACCTAACAATCCCAACACAACCTAACAACTTATGAACACGTGCACTGCTCCTTTTTTTTCCGTGCGGAACTCCCCTCGGATACCACAGTTGCATGTCGGACTCGAACCGACTAAAACCGCACGCCGTCTCGGGTACTAATAGCCGGGGAACCAGGTATACCCTAGAAAGGAAGTCCCTGGTGCCCCGACATACCTCGGGCCATCTACAGACGAGTAGACGACCCCCCGTGTTGGAACCCCATGTTCCCTCTGCACCCTGGAAGCGAGCGCGCTTCGCAACGCGCTCGCCGCCACCCCGGCCTGCTTCTGCTAGGGGGACAGTGCACTGCTCCTATAAAAACGAGCTGCATTGCGTGGTCTCGGTCAAGAGACCAGAGGGGTTACACGTAAGTCGCCACCCTGGTCGCTAGCCGCTCGGAGCTGGGCCTTGGTAGGCGAGATAGTCATATATCTTCAACAACTCTTATATGAGCAAAATCAGTTTCAGTGCGCCTTGCATTCGAAATGACTATTAATAAAACCCTAGGCCAATCGTTAGAAGCTTGTGTTTTTCGCATGGACAGTTGTACATTGCGTGCTCAGGAGTCGGCAAACCATCAGCTTATAAGTTAAGATAAGGATAATAGGTTAAGGCCGGTTTTTGTTATAATTTAACTTCATTACATAATCGTATTGTAAACGGAAGATTTTGTCTCATTATTTTGTCATTAAATACATATAATAATGAAGACCGAGATGACAAAAGACCGTCCGGAGCCACCGTAACGGTACATACCGGCTCTTAAGTAATTGAAATTTTAAAAATACTATTATTGTACATTTAAACATGTTTCTTATAAAATCCGAGTTATAGTGTCGTAAATCATAACTACAAGTGTTATCTTTGGAATTTATAGACTAATTGGTCTGAAATTGTGAAATCAAACTGTGCATTATCAAGTGACATTATCAATTTTAATTTAAAGCTACAAAACTCCAAACAGGACTTTTTGCAAATTCTAACATTGGAAGTGTTAAACTGGAAAAACAAACGCAAATACAAACAATTCTGTGGATTTTTAAGCAAGATAAGTGATCATTCTTTTAACACAAATGATAAACTTACATTTCTTTTTAGTGGGTATCAAAACACTTATCTCCATAAATCATAAACTAAATAATATAGATACATACAACTAAGCAAGTGATAACCAGTTTTATCGCTAACATATAAGTTCTCGTGGCGTGGTTGGATGTTCAACGCCTTTAACAGTAGCACACGGAAGATCTGTGGTTCAAACCGCTATAGATCAGTGTGACGCTTTTTGAAATTCCAAAAATATTCATATAAATATTTATAATGGATGAATTTGTAAATACAAAGCAAAGAAGACCGTACAAAAAAGATAGCAGCTATATACATAGAAATGAGTCGAATGACTGCGAATTTGATATGGAGCTTTCCTACCAAAGTTTACCAACATTGAACGAAAACTTGACAGCGTTGCAAGAAGAAATAAGTAAATTAACAACACAATTACAGATAGCACATACAGAGATAGACAACCTAAATATAGAAAATACCACTTTAAAAAGTCAATTAGAACATTGTGAAAAAAAGATTAACTTGTATAAATCTGTGGGGATACCGAGCATTGTGAGAAATAATGATACACCTAGGAGACAATTTTTTTCACCTCAATTACAAAGACGTTTACGTACAGTGTCTAAAGGACCGTTTCTTACTAGAAATTTATCATTTCTGAATGATCAAACGGCAATGACGTTTACAAATTCGAACACTGGTAACATAGAACAAGTAAATGAGGTGTTGCCTGGGTGCAGTGGTGTAGACACACAAAGATGCAAGAGCGAAAGTGACTTACGACAGACTCCAGACAAAATAACTTATAAGTGCCAAGATAACTTGAGCCAATGTAACTTATCACCAGTAAGGAATACAAATTATAATACACAAAAGAATGATGTTTTTAACGCCGAAACTCCCAGTCAAATACTACATCAATCACGTATCAGTAAGCAAAGAATTGCTGTATATGCCGATCAATCGGGATATGGTGTTAGGAATAGATTACAAAACTACGTGGGAGACTCCTACATGGTCACGTCAGTCATCAAGCCTCAAGCGCCTATAAACCAAGTAATAGCAACTTGTGCATCTTCATGTCAAGACTTCACTGACTCAGATATTGTTATAATAATGGCAGGTGTTAATGACAGAAGCCCTCTGGATCTAATGTCTTGCCTCCATCAAACATTGAGTCAGCTAAAGAACACTAATATTATTGTCTGTAAGGTATATTCTAATAGGTATCTAAATGTAGCAAAAATTAATAGTACTCTTAAATTCATTTGTAGTAATTGTAAAAATTCATCTTTTCTCTCATTGGACCATAATTATCCTCAATTAAACAAACGCAACATAAAAATAAGATGTCAGTTGCTACACAGACATATACTACAAATAGGTTACAAAACTAAATATCAGGAATATGTACATAACTTGCAACGAGATTTTGAGAACTTTATAAGACCAAAGCAGCTTAAAAATGTGAGTACGCAAACAGAGATTATTACTGATTCTCAGAAGGGATACCAAACACTGGATAGCAGTTCTACACGAGAATCAGAGCTTTTTCGTGAGGAATACGAGTAGTTATAATAGTGATAACATAGTACTAGTAGATAATGAAGTAGACATTCACTCACAACTTAGTTCACTAACATCTTGTCAACCAACAGCTCATGATAACAATAGTACTTTAGTTCGTGTTTTCCATCAAAATGTGTGTGGACTGAATAGGAGGAAATTAGAGTTGGAATTATATTTTGAGACAATTGAGGAAACATTACACTATTTATGTATAACAGAACATTTCTTAAAGAGTGAGTCAGTAGGTTCCTTTAACCTCAGTAATTATAACATAGCCTCGTACAATACGAGAACTACGAAAAAACGGGGGGGTAGTCTAATTTTGTGTCATAAAAACAGGGAATTTGAAAAGATTGAAGCTGTTGACAAATTTTACAGATCAGAGTTTTTTGAAATTAGTTGTGTTAAAGATGTTGAGACGGGTTTATATGTATGCTGCTGCTATAGAAATCCTTATAACACTAACTTTGACGCGTTTATGCTACAACTAGAAATGTTATTAAATTATTTGTTTAACAAGAAATCAATGATATGTGGCGATTATAATGTCGATGTACTGAAGCATAGTAAACAGCTGTCGGAATTTAAATCGGTATTAGGTAGCTATAACTTCAGGTACTTGATTGATTCACAAACGTTTGCTCGGAAAGACCATATCTCATGTTTAGACAATTTATTGACGAACTTGCCCGAGAATCATATATCGCAATGCAATGTTGATCACAATGGCCTCTCGGACGGACACAGCGGTCTTTTTTGTAACATACTACTTGAAAAAGTAAGTGGTAAAATTGTGTCACCAACCATTAAGTGCGAAAGGCGTATTTTTAACAAAAAAAATGGCTCCTTGTTTGAAACAACTGTGTCAAACACGAATTGGAGTGACCTGGGTATAAATTCTTTTATAACAACTTTTGTAAAACATTTTCGTAAATGCTATAAGAAGAGAGTCGTGCAAAACAAACTTGCCAGAAATCTGTCAATCAAGTGGGTAACAAAAGGAATAAGGGCTTCAAGTAAAATGAAAAGACTATTATCGACATACACCCAAAAAGAACCTAGTATAATGAATTACAAAATAAACTACATACGTGCGTACAGAAGAGTAATCAGGCATGCAAAAAGGTTGGCTGTAGAGAGACATTTGACAACAGCAAAAAATATCTGTAAAGAGACCTGGAAACTGGTAAACCAGTCCAGCAATAGAGGAAAAAAATCACTTGAGCCCAATATTATTCTAACCAAGGACGACAAAATAATAAGTGCTCCTCGAGATGTTGCAAACACGTTTGCCGAAACCTTTGTGTCGAATACACAATCAATAAAGACAAACAAAGAGAAGGCAATAAGTAATTTGGTAAATTCAACAGTAAGGGTGGCAACTGATATGAACTTTACACCCACATGTCCCAATGAAATAATAAAATTAGTAGCTCAAATGGCAAATACAACCTCTTGTGGTTATGACGAAATCCCAATTAAAATAATTAAAGAGAATATCAATGCCCTTGCTTATCCACTCTCACAGTTTATTAACAGATGCATGAGTGAGTCAGTGTTTCCGGATCAAATCAAATTGGCAAAAGTTATCCCTATACACAAAAAGGGGTCAAAGAGTGATGCAAAAAACTACAGACCGATTTCGCTGCTACCTACGATTTCAAAAGTTTTCGAAAGAGTTATGAAAAGTCGGTTAATGACACACTTAAACTTGCAAAGAGTCATTAATAGCCGGCAATTTGGATATCAAAAAGGGGTTGGTACCGCAGATGCCATCCATACATTGGTGGATGATATAATTGTGAAAATGAATGAGGGTATGAAAGTGGTAGGGATATTCATGGACCTGAGTTCTGCTTTTGATACTATAGACCATGGTCTACTTTTATCGAAATTGGAACATTATGGTGTGAGAGATAAAGCATTGCAACTTATGTCTTCCTATCTACAAAATAGACGTATGTACGTTCAAATCAAAAAACTTAATGAAGAAAACCTTGAAACTATTCACAAATCCAACATAATAAATGTTAAACGCGGAGTTCCTCAAGGGTCAATATTAGGTCCCATATTGTTCATAATATTTACAAACGACCTTCTAAATTTCACGCAGAGGATACGACCAGATGCAAAAATAACAGTATTTGCAGATGACACTAACATAGTCATAGGAGCAAAAAATCTAGTAGACTTGAACTCATCTGTTAATAGAATATTAGTTACCATGGACGAATGGTTTTCGGCTAATGGCTTGTTGATTAATAGTAATAAAACAAATATAATACTTTTTAAAACAACATCTAGAAATAGAGATGTATTGGAAATCAAATTACATGACAACCAGATCTCATTAGTCGGCACTACAAAATTTTTAGGTGTCAACTTAGATTCGCAACTTAACTGGAAACCGGAATTGGCATCATTGGATTCGTGTATCTCTTCCGCGTGTTATGCGTTGAGGAGCTTAAGGGATATCACAGGTATCAAGCAACTTAAAGCCGTCTACTATGCGTTAGTGGAGTCCAAGATTAGGTATAGCATAATGTGTTGGGGAAATAGTTACGAGTATAATGTACACAGGGCGTTTGTTCTGCAGAAACGTGCTATTAGAATAATGGTTCAGATCTCACAACGTGACTCTTGCAGGAACCATTTCAAGAGCTTAGGAATCTTAACAGTCCCTTGCTTATACATTTTAACTATACTTACCAACTTCGCTAAGTACATACACGAATACGAGACAGGACGTGAAAGAGAAGAAAGAGAATTAACACGGCGAAAAGCTCTAAAAAATAAAATAGCACCTAAACTAAATATAGTCAGGCATTGCGCTCGATATCAGTCGGTCGAGTTATTTAATCGATTACCTGTCCACCTTAAAGAGATGGTTTATAACACAGACATGTTCAAATCCCGATTGAAGGAATTATTGCTAGAAAAGTGTTATTATTCTGTGGCGGATTTTGAGCATTGAGTGAATGGTCTATTCATGGATGTGGAAAAATTGCAAATTTTATAAATTGTATCCCCCCTAGTATTTTATCGACATTCATATTGGTATATTACATAATAAACCCAGAGACAACTTCAAATTACCTAACCACAATTTTGACAGTATTTTAATGACATTGAATTTTTGACTGCATGTGTTTGTTTTTGTATTTATCTACTTGTATTGCATTATATAAATTAAATTCGTTAGAAACTTAAGTTAACATGTAAGCATTTCAAACACAATTTTTATTGTTACTGAATAAATAAATAAATAAAAAATAAATAAATAAAAGATATGATAATATATTTTTATTTATATGAGAACTGAATTTTTTCTACTCACGATTTTGTTATAATATAATAATTAAGCACATAACATGTAACATTTGCGGTACTTTTTAATTTGACAGGTTTATCACTTTCGATAATCTAATCAATATATGGATTTCCTTAGACCGCGTGTGTACACCGCCAAATTTCGATAAAAAAAAAACACGAAAACAAAAAATGGCGACGGCGGTACGAATTTATTACATTTTTTTCTACTGTGCTATTTTCACTCCCAGTGTTGACCTGAAGCAAACCTCGCCTTTGTACATTTCCCTGTTTTTTTTTAACTGTATATATATATATATTATAAAAAATAAATAGGTGTTCAAAAAAGGCTAATAAATATACATTTTAAAAATAGATAAATTAATACACAAATTAATAAATGGCATAACATTCTTGACCAATAAGCTGTATCTGATTGGTTTGTATCCAAAATTGAGCTGTAGATACTATGATTATTACAAGTTCGAACGATAACTTATCAATAACAACATTTAAATTATGAGTCTGCTAAACACGTTTGATTTTAATGGCCCAAATATTTATTATGTGTTGGTTACCATATATCTCTTAGACTTTTAGTGGAGACTTTCTCTTGAGTGGAGACCGCGTCTCGGCAAACGTATTGTAGGACGCCCACAGGCCAGGTGGAGTGACGATTTGCGCAAGATGGCTGTCAGAAGCTGGATGCGAGAAGCCCAAAATCGATCTAAGTGGCGTGCAATGGGAGCCTATGTCCAGCAGTGGACTGCGATAGGATGATGATGATTATGATAATATTGCTACAATTGGGTGTACTAGAGTTAAATTACTAGATCCAAATGAATATATTAATCTTACTGATTCTACTATTTTAGTACAAAAAGCTGCAAGTAAAAATACACATGAATTAATAAAAATAACTGGAAAACAAGTCACCAGAATTATAATTCAACACATTTATAATCAAAATGTTATTTCGTGAATTGTGCATGCGATTTTTTACTACTGAGTAGTGATGATAATGTTGTGAGATAAAACCATCTTATGTGTTTTTCCTTTCAATCGAGATAGCCATCAACGCAAACCATCACTTATTTCATATTTTATAAAAGTTAAATTCTAGGTTTAATCTTAATGTTCAGAAACTGGTGTTATAGATGTAAAAAAATAGGCACTGAATCGTAAAATGTGACCATATTAATAACAATGCATTACTGAAAATTGGTTCTATAGACAATAGTTCAATACCTACAATATCAAGTTATTTTACATAAAAAAATATTCATGATAAAATAAATTATTTTATTACTTCATTGTTTAAAATTAAAATATATCAAGTAAAAAATAATAATAGCAAAACATTTTATTAAATGGTCAAATTTTTTTAAATACATTTATCAATGATAACTAAACTCACCCAACCAGCACAGTCGTCGTATGGTGGCTGAGATGACGCTCGTACCTTCCACCAATCGCCTCCGGGATACTGTTGCGACCGCCGCACACTTTATACATAAGATAGGCTACTATTTTACGCATGATTACATAAAAGTCATTTATCCACACCTCAGCAAACATGCCAGACGCGCTGCAGCGCCATGGGAGTCTCAAAAACATTCTGAAGGCATTATTGTATTGCACACATAGAGCGTTGTAAGCCTTCCGCGTATATTTTAACCGGCAATACCCTCGGATACCACCTACCGGTGGATATGTCGGACTATGAAGCAGTATTTTGTAAAACAACTGACGTATGATTGTCATCTACTATTATTAATGGTATTTATTTAGGTATGTATGTATTTATGTAAGTTTATACTCGTATGTATTTAAGTCTATGTATGTACGTATGTAAATTTGTATGGATTCTAGTGTATGATAGGTTTATGTACGCGTATTTGATATTTTAACTACAAACAAACTTTCACCAAAATGCATCTACTTCCTGTTCTCTCTGCATCACCGAAAGTTTGACTGGTAGCGAATGCCTTAGGCATTAAGTCCGTCAATGCACCAAGTGTGCATGATGTATGAATATAATAATGAATAAATAAATCAAGTGACGTAGCCAATATATCCATTTTAATTTGTTCTTCATATTTTATGCACCATTTCAATTTAATTTTATTTTTTTACGTCTTTCACTCATATATTTTTGTAAATAATTTATCAATAAACCGCTTTTCGGTTTTCCTTAATCACCCAACAACGTACAGTTTTTTTATAAGGACATTGCTTAGTCTGCTTATCACATCTACTGCTAGATTAAGTAGCCGCGTACTTCTATATATTAATAATTCTATTGAACATTTTGTCAATAATATATCTATGGTCGGTATTAGTAAATAAACGATTACAGGAATGTCATTCCTGAGGCAAACTTAACTCTCTAAACTTTTGATTTAACTCTCTAAAATTTAATATTATTATTAATTTAAGATTACTCTGATATTTAATTTTTATGTCAACTTAACATTTTATACTTAAATTATGTTTTAAAGTTTATAGTTATGTTATTAGTTAAAAACATAAATTATGTTTGGGCCAACTCTTATTTTCCCTTGGTCGACTATAATATAACCTGAATCCAAATCTTCTCGAATAGTTAGACTTTTGTTTTGCTAACTCCATTAGGCGTGCTTTAAATATTTGTCAAAGTCAACAGCTAAGTGTTTTCATGGCCCTATTTACAATCCTTTGTACTTTGTATTTGCAAACGTATTTAGCTGAGTGTATAATCTTCTTAAAAATGCATCATAGTTTTTCTACCACATTTCCGAAATTGTCAGTGCATCTGTTTTCGTTTAGTGAGCTTTTTTTTGTCCGCTACCCGTCGAACTGTTCGACTATGTACCGGACCTGCCTAAAGTGTAAACAAATAAATTAATAAATATAGTGAAATGCATTTCTAAGTTCTCAAGTAAGGCAGGATGAGACAGAATCATCTTATCATTGTATTATTCTACAATCGAAATGAATTTGATATGAGATCTTATCGTGTCACATTGGTTACTAAGCAAAAATGTCATTCAAGGTTTAATGTTTATCAGGCATATCTCAAAAATATAAGTCTGATTTTACCTTGTAGTTATAAAAGTCAAGACAGTAAACTGAAAACTTAGTCTGATTTAAATTTTGAATAAAATATGTTCTTTACAATATTTGTCATCACTGCTATTTTTAAAGTGGTTACTGGACAAACAAGGGTCGACCCATTAGTTAATGCAGATGTTGGTTTAATAAAAGGCCTACGAGGTGACGATGGTGACTACTCAATGTTTCTTGGAATACCTTTTGGAAAGGTCGACGAAGAAAATCCCTTTAGTGTGAGTGTGTATTTTTGATTTAAATTTGTTCCCACTTGCATGCTTATCTTGTTTATTGATTTACTAGTAATTTTTAACTTAAGGTTAACGTTCGTATAAAATAGAACATAGTAATTAACCTTAATCTAAGTGCACAACTTATGTAGGTAAACACCACTAAATGCAAGGAAAGAAATGTTACGTAACTTAGTACCTGTCTCTAAATAGGACAGCCATTAGTACTTGGTTATCAACAGTAAGATTATGGACTGGTACTTTAAATCTTTTCCTACCTATATTTTGACGACCGGTTGGCGTAGTGGTTTGGGTAACGGACTGCTATTCCAAAGGTCGCGGGTTCGATTCTCGCTCAAGTCAAACATTTGTGTGAATGAACATTTAATGTTTGATTTGGTCTGGGTGTTTCTACGTATAATATGTATGTATTTACAAAACAAAAGTATATATGTATTTATATCAGTTGTCTAGTACCCATAGTACAAGCTCTGCTTAGTTTGGGACTAGATGGCGTTGTGTGAATGTAGTAAAATATATTATTATTATTATTATTCATAAACATGATCAAGTTTTAAACAAGTTATTTATTAATCTTTATTTGGAACCCAAAAATACATTAAATTTACATTTGGTAATGGTGCTAATTCTGTTGTTCAAAAATTTTGTAAACTAAACTAAAAATTAGTTTAGTCCTATCAAGTACTACATTCTCAGAATACAAAACGCCTTTTTGACAGGACTAAACATTTTTTTTTGTGATTTTAAGCTTAGTTTAGAGAATTTTCGAACAACAGAATAAGCACCAGTATGTACTTACAGCTGACATCAATAAACAGTAGATCTATCGTTAGGAAGAAGTAAGAGAGGATTACTAATTATTCTGGTTTCAGTGTATCCCCATGAATAATCAGATGGCGCTTTAAATATTAGTAGTAACTTTATGCTGAGTTGACTATCTTTGCGATGCGCTCTTTGAGAATGTAATCGAGAACTGCCTTTTTTTATAATAGAGGGGTAAACGAGCACACGAGTCACCTTGCGGAAACGCCTACCACTCAGGAGTCACAAACGCGTTAGCTCCTTTGATATGGGAGAATGCTCATTTTTAAAGGTATCGTTTTGTATCGCTCCGGAAATACAACAGGCAACACTTAATCTCTAGCCAGCCTTTATCAATGGTTTTGGTTAGCCGGTATAATGGAACAAAATCAAATAGGAGTTTTCATTGTCTTTACCAATACTTTCTTTTTATTTTAACTAGTTTTTATTTCAGGCCGCAACACCATACCCAAAATTTGATAATACGTTTGAAGCATTCAATGACACTACCGTTTGTCCACAAGTTGAGGAATCCCAAGGTACTATAACTGGCACTCCTGACTGCTTAGTTCTCAATGTATATGTACCATTTTCGGCTTCATCCAGCAATCGTCTACCCGTCCTTGTCTGGATATATGGGGGTGGATTTATGTACGGAGATGGCAACAGATATCTATACAATCCTAGTTTCTTAGTAAGACAAAATATTATAGTAGTCGCTATCAACTACAGGGTCGGGCCATATGGTTTCATGTGTTTAGATACTCCTGAAGTACCAGGCAATCAAGGGCTAAAAGATCAACTGTTAGCACTGAGATGGATAAACAAAAATATTGAAGCATTTGGAGGTGATGTCAACAGGATAACTATAAGTGGAGAAAGTGCTGGTTCTATATCAGTCGGTTTACATTTGCATTCAAACAGCGAGAAATTATTTCATCAAGCAGTTCTTCAAAGCGGAACAGAAATGCTACCATTAGCTCTACGGTCCTCTAAAACGACTCCAGTCGATCTTGCAGAATATTTGGGTTTTTCAACAGACAGTGTAGATGATGCTGTAAGTTATTTAGCAAAAGTTGACAGCCACTTAGTAATAGCTGCTGTGAATGAATTAAATTTGAATTTTAGACCATGCGTAGAAAAAGAATTTGACGGCGTCGAAAGTTTTATTACACAAAATTGGATCACAGCAGATTTGTCTAAAATAAAAAATATGCCTATCCTCATTGGCTTTAACAGTGATGAATCTCACTGGCGGCATATGTCTTTAGAAGACGAATATTATGAAAATGTGAATTTACGGGATAGTCTGGCATTGGTATTCAATGTTGAAGAAAATGAATTTAAAGGAATGGAAGACACAATTCGTCATTTTTATTTTGGTGACGATCCTATGAGTGGAGCAGTGAAAAGAAATGTCATTGATTTCGATTCAGATTTTACATTTGTATATCCAACATACAGAAGCATTTCCAAATATTTAGATTATGAAGCTGGCAATATATATTTTTACGTATTCTCTTATTCTGGGGAAAGAAATTATTTCAAAGACTTCTTTAATTATACTGGTGCGACTCATTCTGATGAATTGGGTTATTTATTTGATATATCTTATATGAAGGATAAGCCCGTGACACCTGAAGATGAAATCATTATTAATCAGATGACAACAATGTGGACTAACTTCGTTAAATATGGGTAAGTTTATTAACATTTAGGGAAAACGTTTGTTATTTCATGTTTCCATTTTTTAAATAATATCTTAATCTATTTTTAGTGACCCTACACCACAAACATCGGATCTTATTGAAATACAATGGACTCCCATTAAGAATCTATCACAGATACCTTACTTGAATATTGACGCGCAACTGTCACTCGGAGGTCGCCCTTTTCATCGGCGAGTAACTTTCTGGGATCTATTCTATAGAGCAAATAATGACAATTTGCTCACAGCTCAGAACCCTTCGGAAATATAATACTTTACAAACTAGGAATTAACAATAGTTTGTGGCAACTTCCACATACAAAGAAATAGAAACATACCATAGCGCCATATAATGAAGACACACCGTACTACGGAGTAACTACTGAATGAGAATTGCTAATCCTGTATCGCGATATGAAGAATTCTCTCTCAGCATATATACAACTTCCCAACATCAACCGTGGTACGCCAGGCATGATCACCTCGCCTGGTCGGAGGACCATTTGTGTTGGAGGGACATGACACCCGTTCCTCCACGATTACAATACCTATTTTTGTTAAATTAGTAGTAGTAAAAAAAAAAATAGTTTGTTCATTACGTTATCATGCCCTTATTCCTCAATCTATCTTCATCATCATCAACAGCCTTTAATAGTCCACTGCTGGACATAAGCCTCTCCTAAGAAAGGAGGTTTTGGCCTACTATACCACGCTGGCCAGACGGCTTGGTATAGGGTTTGTGTCAAGTTTTCCTTCTCTCTGCAGTGCTGTTGTCCTGCGTATTTCGCTCCCTTAGTTATCTATCTTCATAAAATTTTACAACTACGTTATCAGTGGTAGCGTATGCGACTGCTGTTCTGAGGTCTCGGGTTCGAGGTGGTGCACCGTCTTGTTGAAAATAAAGGTCGTCTGCATCAATATCATCAAATTCCGGAAAGAAATATTCGGTTAACATCGAGTTATAGCGCTCGCCATTCACAGTAACAGGATTTCCTTCGTCACTTTCAAAGAAATTTTTGACAATTTGCAAGCGTTGGTTTAAAGTGAAACGTGACATGATAAAATAGCAAACCTTACTGAACACAAATGTCAAGAGACGTCAAAGATCCATAAACATGGCCGCTATGAGCTGTCAAAACCAGGTCATCCCTATTGGTAGACACTTTATATTTATTCTAGTAGTTGCCATTATCAATTTAGTCGGGTTGAAGCAATAACAAATTCATTTGAGAACTGTTTCACATGGACCAAGATTTAAAATATACTATACTATGAGAATAAGTAGGTATATCGTAGATTTTAACTGCACGAGTCTAATTACCCGTACATTACAGTGTTCGAATACGTTTGTTTTTAGTGAAACTTCTTTAGAATCGTTGTAATTTGAAACTCGATGAAACGAAAATGCGTCACGATAAATAAAGAAACACATAAATGTATATGATTAATTCGGCGAGAGAATGAGATAGAATACATTACACATTATTTTTTTACATAATATTTTGACAGTGTGATTATTTTTATCTTTTTATTTAATATAGCTGGTACTCGCGACTTCGTTCGCGTTAAATATGAAAAACGCGGCCTTAGTGAGTTCGACTCTTATACAGGGCGAAATTTCATAGGGTTTTTCGTTTTTTTTAAAGTTTTACTTCTGTCGTATGTGAATTGTGCACACACACACTTTTTTTTTGTTGCACTTCTCCGTCAAGTTCTACTAAGTGACAACTATCCCTAATAAGCTCAACAGATTATCAGAGATCTACAACGGGTTGAAAATTGCAAATGGCGTATAAACAATTGTTACAGAGAAACAGAAACGTACTACGGAGTAACTACTGAATGAGAATTGCTAATCCTGTATCGCGATATGAAGAATTACCTCGGCGATTAGCATATTTACAACTTCCCAACATCAACCGTTGGGCCTGCCAAGTATGATCACCTCGCCTGTCAGAGGATCCTCCCTTTATGTTGGAGGGACATGACACCCGTTCCTAAACAAGTTTAATTTTGATACAGACGTAATAGTTTTGTCCAAAACTATTACGAGAATGTAATCAGAATGCGGTTTAATCGAGTCAGTATTGCCGAAATAAACGTACATATTTCAATAGTAAGTAATAATAGTAAAATAACGTAGTGCATAAGGAAAAATAACATTGCATTGCGACAATTTAAATTTTAAAAACCTATGATAACTTAAACAGTAAAAAATGTATGTATCTCAGATGCTTCGGCACAAATGGGCCGGCTCACTACATCTATGGTCGGTATTAGTAAATAAACGATTACGGCAATGTTGACATTCCTGAGGCAAACTTAATTCTCTAAACTTTTGATCACAAAATTTACTATTATTATTAATTTGATTTGGGTCCCTCTCTCCCCATAAAAGATTACTCTGATATTTAATTTTTATGTCAACTTAACATTTTATACTTAAATTATGTTTTAAATTTTATATTTAAGTTATTCGTTAAAAACATAAATTATGTTTGTGCCAACTCTTATTTTCCCTTGGTCGACTATCATATAACCTGAATCCAAATCCTCTCGAATAGTTAGACTTTTGTTTTGCTAACTCCATTAGGCGTGCTTTAAATATTTGTCAAAGTCAACAGCTAAGTGTTTTGATGGCCCTATTTACAATCCTTTGTACTTCGTATTTGCAAACGTATTTAGCTGAGTGTATAATCTTCTTAAAAATGCATCATAGTTTTTCTACCACATTTCCGAAATTGTCAGTGCATCTGTTTCCGTTTAGTGAGCTTTTTTTTTGTCCGCTACCCGTCGAACTGTTCGCCTATGTACCGTACCTGCCTAAAGTGTAAACAAATAAATTAATAAATATAGTGAAATGCATTTCTGAGTTCTCAAGTAAGGCAGGATGAGACAGAATCATCTTATCATTGTATTATTCTAGAATCGAAATGAATTTGATATGAGATCTTATCGTGTCACATTGGTTACTAAGCAAAAATGTCATCCAAGGTTTAATGTTTATCAGGCATATCTCAAAAATATAAGTCTGATTTTACCTTGTAGTTATAAAAGTCAAGACAGTAAACTGAAAACTTAGTCTGATTTAAATTTTGAATAAAATATGTTCTTTACAATATTTGTCATCACTGCTATTTTTAAAGTGGTTACTGGACAAACAAGGGTCGACCCATTAGTTAATGCAGATGTTGGTTTAATAAAAGGTCTACGAGGTGACGATGGTGACTACTCAATGTTTCTTGGAATACCTTTTGGAAAGGTCGACGAAGAAAATCCCTTTAGTGTGAGTGTGTATTTTTGATTTAAATTTGTACCCACTTGCATGCTTATCTTGTTTATTGATTTACTAGTAATTTTTAACCTTAAACGTTCGTATAAAATAGAACATAGTAATTAACCTTAATCTAAGTGCACAAGTTATGTAGGTAAACACCACTAAATGCAAGGAAAGAAATGTTACGTAGTACCTGTCTCTAAATAGGACAGCCATTAGTACTTGGTTTTCAACAGTAAGATTATGGACTGGTACTTTAAATCTGTTCCTACCTATATTTTGACGACCGGTTGGCGTAGTGGTTTGTGTAACGGACTGCTATTCCAAAGGTCGCGGGTTCGATTCTCGCTCAAGTCAAACATTTGTGTGCATGAACATTTAATGTTTGATTTGGTCTGGGTGTTTCTATGTATAATATGTATGTATTTACAAAAAAAAAGTATATATGTATTTATATCAGTTGTCTAGTACCCATAGTACAAGCTCTGCTTAGTTTGGGACTAGATGGCGTTGTGTGAATGTAGTAAAATATATTATTATTATTATTTATTATTATTCATAAACATGATCAAGTTTTAAACAAGTTATTTATTAATCTTTATTTGGAACCCAAAAATATATTAAATTTACATTTGGTAATGGTGCTAATTCTGTTGTTCCAAAATTTTGTAAACTAAACTAAAAATTAGTTTAGTCCTATCAAGTACTACGTTTTCAGAATACAAAACGCCTTTTTGACGGGACTAAACATTTTTTTTGTGATTTTAAGCTTAGTTTAGAGAATTTTCAAACAACAGAATAAGCACCAGTATGTACTTACAGCTGACATCAATAAACAGTAGATATAGATCTACTGTTTTTTGATGTCCTAACGTTCCTAACGATAGCGTTAGGAAGAAGTAAGAGAGGATTTCTAATTATTCTGGTTTAGATGGCGCTATAAATATTAGTAGTAACTTTATGCTGAGTTTACTGTCTTAGCGATACGCTCTTTGAGAATGTTATCGAGAACTGCCTTTTTTTATAATAGAGGGGTAAACGAGCAGACGAGTCACCTGGCGGAAAGGGACTAGCACCGCCCATAAACGCTTACCACTCAGGAGTCACAAACGCATTAGCTCCTTTGATATGGGAGAATGCTAATTTTTAAAGGAATCGTTTCGTATCGCTCCGGAAATACAACAGGCAACACTGAATCTCTAGCCAGCCTTTATCAACGGTTTTGGTTAGCCGGTATAATGGTACAAAATAAAATAGGAGTTTTCATTGTCTTTATAAATATTAAAATAATATGATACTTCTTTTTATTTTAACTAGTTTTTATTTCAGGCCGCAACACCATACCCAAAATTTGATAATACGTTTGAAGCATTTAATGACACTACCGTTTGTCCACAAGTTGAGCCATCCCAAGGTACTATAACTGGCACTCCTGACTGCTTAGTTCTCAATGTATATGTACCATTTTCGGCTTCATCCAGCAATCGTCTACCCGTCCTTGTCTGGATATATGGGGGTGGATTTATGTACGGAGATGGCAACAGATATCTATACAATCCTAGTTTCTTAGTAAGACAAAATATTATAGTAGTCGCTATCAACTACAGGGTCGGGCCATATGGTTTCATGTGTTTAGATACTCCTGAAGTACCAGGCAATCAAGGGCTAAAAGATCAACTGTTAGCACTGAGATGGATAAACAAAAATATTGAAGCATTTGGAGGTGATGTCAACAGGATAACTATAAGTGGAGAAAGTGCTGGTTCTATATCAGTCGGTTTACATTTGCATTCAAACAGCGAGAAATTATTTCATCAAGCAGTTCTTCAAAGCGGAACAGAAATGCTACCATTAGCTCTACGGTCCTCTAAAACGACTCCAGTCGATCTTGCAGAATATTTGGGTTTTTCAACAGACAGTGTAGATGATGCTGTAAGTTATTTAGCAAAAGTTGACAGCCACTTAGTTATAGCTGCTGTGAATGAATTAAATTTGAATTTTAGACCATGCGTAGAAAAAGAATTTGACGGCGTCGAAAGTTTTATTACACAAAATTGGATCACAGCAGATTTGTCTAAAATAAAAAATATGCCTATCCTCATTGGCTTTAACAGTGATGAATCTCACTGGCGGCATATGTCTTTAGAAGACGAATATTATGAAAATGTGAATTTACGGGATAGTCTGGCATTGGTATTCAATGTTGAAGAAAATGAATTTAAAGGAATGGAAGATACAATTCGTCATTTTTATTTTGGTGACGATCCTATGAGTGGGGCAGTGAAAAGAAATGTCATTGATTTCGATTCAGATTTTTTATATGTATATCCAACACACAGGAGCATTTCCAAATATTTAGATTATGAAGCTGGAAATATATTTTTTTACGTATTCTCTTATTCTGGGGAAAGAAATTTTTTCAAAGACCTCTTTAATTATACTGGTGCGACTCACTGTGATGAATTGGGTTATTTATTTGATATATCTTATATGAAGGATAAGCCCGTGACACCTGAAGATGAAATCATTATTAATCAGATGACAACAATGTGGACTAACTTCGTTAAATATGGGTAAGTTTATTAACATTTAGGGAAAACGTTTGTTATTTCATGTTTCCATTTTTTAAATAATATCTTAATCTTTTTTTAGTGACCCTACACCACAAATATCAGATCTTCTTCAAATACAATGGACTCCCATTAAGAATCTATCACAGATACCTTACTTGAATATTGACGCGCAACTGTCACTCGGAGGTCGCCCTTTTCATCGGCGAGTAACTTTCTGGGATCTGTTTTATAAAGCAAATTATGACAATTTGCTCACAGCTCAGAACCCTTCGGAAATATAATACTTTACAAACTAGGAATTAAAATTAAATACTTTTATGGTTATGTGGCGACTCCCACTTACAAAGAAATTGAAACATACCATAGCGCCATCTAATGAAGACACGCCGTACTACGGAGTAACTACTGAATGAGAATTGCTAATCCTGTATCGCGATATGAAGAATTCTCTCTCGTATATACACAACTTCCCAACATCAACCGTGGTACGCCAGGCATGATCACCTCGCCTGGTCGGAGGACCATTTGTGTTGGAGGGACATGACACGCGTTCCTCCAGAATTATAATACCTATTATTGTTAAATTAGTAGAAGTAAAAAAAAATAGTTTGTTCATTACGTTTTCATGCCCTTCTTTGTATCAATCATTCTCGTAGCTACTACGAGAGTAAGTAAATTGTAGATTTTAACTGCACGAGTCTAATTTCAGTACATTACAGTGTTCGAATACGTTTGTTTTAAGTGAAACTTCTTTGGAATCGTTGTAATTTGAAACTCGATGTAACGAAAATGCGTCACGATAAAGAAAGAAACACATAAATGTGTATTTGATTAATTCGGCGAGAGAATGAGATAGAATTTGTCATTTGTCATTTATTCAGTAACAATAAAAATTGTGTTTCAAATACATTACACATTATTTTTTTATATAATATTTTGACAGTGTGATTTTTTTTATATTTCTATTTAATTTAGCTGGTACTCGCGCCTTCGTTCGCGTGGAATTTGAAAACCACTGCCTTAGTGAGTTCGATTCCCTTGCAGGGCCAAATTTTATAGGGTTTTTCAGAGTTTTTTTTTTAAGTTTCACTTATGCCGTGTGTGAATTGCGCACACACACACTTTTTTTTTATTGTTGCCCTTCTCCGTCCAGTTCTACTAAGTGACAACTATCCTTAATAAGCTCAAAAGCTTATTAGGGACAGTTGTCATTCAGTATAATGATGCGATCGGCCTATCTACAACGGGTTGAAAATTGCGAATGGCGTATAAACAATAGTTTGTGGCGACTTCCACATACAAAGAAACAGAAACATACTACAGTGCCATCTAACGAAGACATACCGAACTACGGAGTAACTACTAAATGAGAATTGCTAATCCTGCATCGCAATATGAAGAATTACCTCCCCGATTAGCATATATACAACTTCCCAACATCAACCGTTGGGCCGCGGCCTGCCAGGCAGGATCACCTCGGCTGTCAGAGGATCCTCCCTTTGTGTTGGAGGGACATGACACCCGTTCGGAAACAAGTTGAATTTTGATACAGACGTAATAGTTTTGCCCAAAACTATTACGAGAATGTAATCAGAATGCGGTTTAATAGAGTCGGTATTGCCGAAATAAACGAATTTCAATAGTAAGTACCTAATGATAGTAAAATAACGTCGTGCATAAGGGAAAATAACATTGCATTGCGAAAATTTAAGTTTTAAAAACCTATGGTAACTTAAACAGTAAAAAATGTATGTATCTCACATGCTTTGGCACAAATGGGCCGGCTCGACCGGAGTGATACCACGGCCTCAAATAAAACCGGTGTTAAGCAATTTTTTCGTTGCCTTTCACTGAGTGAGTGAGGTTACTGGAGCCCAAATCCCCTCTCCCACTGACTCGAGCGAGGGGGCTCCAAGGGCAGCAACGCACTTGTGTCTTTTGAGGTGCAGGTGTCCATGGGAGGCGGTAGTTGCTTACCATGTGACCCTTCTGCTTATTTGCTTATCAGGTGACCCTTCTGCTTGTTTGCCCCCTTATACCATAAAAAAAAGATGCATTAAGTGTAAATTGAATATACTTGCTTCTATCCTATTCAAGTAATTAAAAAAGACAAAAACTCCTACTAAAAGAAAGCAATCTTAGACTCAAATGAACCGCGTATCTATAAAACTCAAACAGCTATTATAAAGATAAGAGAATTAAACTAGCGTATTGATGAATAGGCAATTATAAAATAAGGCTCCGATATCAAACGAAACTCAATACACTCATTTATCACGTCCATTTCAAATTGTAAACAAATATTTTATAACTAGCTGACCCGCGCAACTTCGTCTGCGTCTCTCAATAGTAATAAATTTTCTCCGTTTTTGAAACATTCTTCATTGGTGCTCCGCTCCTATTGGTCTTAGCGTGATAATATATAGCCTATAGCCTTCCTCGATAAATGGGCTATCTAACACTGAAATAGTTTTTCAAATCGGACTAGTAGTTCTTGAGATTAGCGCGTTCAAACAAACAAACAAACAAACTCTTCAGCTTTATAATATTAGTATAGATAATGTTCTTCCAACTGATCATTGACATCAATACACTCGATAATCGAACACAAATAAACTTTATAGACATAATGTTTATATTTGTGAAAGGCAGATGCTTCATCCACTTATTAGAACTAATTACAAATTGGAACTTTAAAGTATTGGGCTATTTTTTAAAAGACAAATGTTGTTGCAAGATTTTAAACAAGTCATGTTGCGTATAAGTATTGTTTCCTTTTTAACTATTGTTAGTTCAGTTACAAGTGAAATAAAGGTAAATCCTTTGGTAAAAACAGATATTGGTGAGATCAAAGGTTTGAAAGCTGACGATGGTGATTATTTCATGTTCCTTGGAATACCGTTTGCTCTAGTTGATGCAGACAATCCTTTTGGGGTGAGTAATTACATTTCATTTTTAACTGGGACATTAAATCCATCGATGAGATTATGATATTTTTTATATTTGAGATTTATATTCGAGTCTTTATGACTTTATATTTCCTACATTACATATTCTCGTATTAAATATACTTAAACTCATGTAGATGCAATATCTGAAATAAATTTCATGTAAAGAATAAAAGGCAATAAGTTTTGCTTGAAATTAATTTCAAAGCATTGTAAAGATTTGTGTTAGTGTATGAGTTGAAAACTCAATCGGTGTACTTGATATTTCATAAGTTTCTCACGAAGTACCCAGTTTTATCAAAGTATAATGTCAAAAAAATAAAAGTTAAATTTTAAATGACAAGCGTGAACAATCCTGTGATAAGAATATACGAGTGCATTATTTAAATTGGTCGATCGTATTTGACTGTAAAGAACCTTTACATCTCTCATGTTCGGTAAGTAGGTTCTTTTTACCTCCAAATGGGGCTTGGAAGTGACTAATTAGCGCTTTAGGGTAATAATGTAGCTTTCTAGGGTATACCTGGTTCCCCGGCTATTAGTACCCGAGACGGCGTGCGGTTTTAGTCGGTTCGAGTCCGACATGCCACCGACAGGTGGTATCCGAGGGGATTTCCGAGGGGGAGGGAAAAAAAAAAGGGTAATAATGTAGCTAGAAAAGCCCTAGGGTGGTAAATAATTAAAAAAAAAACACTTCTTTCTTTCAAAAAGTTCGCGTACATCTAACCATCATACTGGCAATAGACATCAAGCATTCAGCCCAATGACCAAAGAGGTCGCTTTGCTATTCAGCCTTGTCTTTGTGTGAGTAAAATAGTCATAAATTTTAAATATCGAACGGCGAAGCTCAATTTCGATTTTAAAAAAACTTAAAAAGTTCTTTACTTGATTCTTTTTAATGAAAAAAGGCGGGAATAGAAAACTTGTACTTTAAAAATTGTTTGTTTTTGGGATTATTTTATAATTACGTGCTAATTAAGAAAAAACATGAGTCCTTCAAGTGATGAAGCAGCAATTAATATCACAACCTCAAACTATTAACATACCCAAAAAACCCCTGTCCTTAAAATTTGAAAATTGTTCTCATTTCACTATAAATTTCAACAAATAAAATGTTTTATTCTTGTAATGCCGGTTTTTTTCTACTTACCTCACAATCGAGATGTAAAGCAGAATAGTTAGCTCGGGTGTAAGCATCAATTGCACCCTCGAACTATAGGCGCCCTCGCTGCGCTCGTGCGCCTAAATATCTAGAGCTACAATTGATGCCTTACAGCCCTTGGCTACAAATCTACTATTGAAAATTGTTTTCCAAAACCACTAGCACAAAGACAATAGATAGTTTGAAAGATATATTAAATTATTTATTTGTTTATAATTTCAGGTAGCGGCACCACACCCAGGGTTCATAAAAACCTTTGAAGCGTACAATGACTCGGTTATGTGTCCGCAACGAAATGAATACACAAACAAATTAACGGGCTCTCTTGATTGTTTAGTCCTCAATATATTTGTACCTTTTTCTGCTTCTTTCGATAACCGTCTCCCCGTTCTAGTGTATATATACGGAGGTAGTTTTCAAGAAGGATCTCATAGTAGATTTTATTATGGTGCCAGTTACTTAGTTAAGCATGATATAATTTTTGTTACCATCAATTATAGAGGTGGTCCCTATGGTTTTATGTGTTTAGATATTCCTGAAGTACCAGGTAACCAAGGTTTCAAAGATCAAGTTTTAGGCTTCAGGTGGATTAAAAAACATATTAGAGCTTTTGGTGGAGACGAAAATAGAATAACAATATCAGGTGGGGGCGCTGGCGCCATAGCCGTGGATGGCCATTTACATTCAAACTATGAGAAATTATATGAACAAGTCATTATCCATAGTGGAAACACGATGACGCCTCTAATGACAGAAGCCAATCGAAGAGCTCCAATATTACTTGCAGATTATTTAGGTTTTACCACAAATAATGTGACCAAAGCACTTATTTTTTTATCAAAACAAGACACTCTTTTGGTAACAAATGCTGCTGAAAGTTTGGAAATGAATGATAATTTTAGAATGTGCATAGAAAAAAATATTAAATGTGTTGAAAGTTTTTTTACCGAAAACTGGCTTAATGTAAGTTTACCGAAAGTGCAAAACATGCCTGTACTAATAGGCTTTAACAATAATGAAATGGGTGCTTATCATTTATCTGCAGATGATGAATATTTTCGGAAGGCCTTTAAAAATATTCTTGCGTACGGTTTTGATGTAACCGCTAAAGAATTTAAAGAAATGGAAGACTTTGTTCGTCATTTTTACTTTGGTGATGACCCAATAAATGCTAAAGTTAAAAGAAGTTTCTGTAATTACGACACAGACTTTAAATTTATTTATCCAACTTATAGAATAATTGAGAAATACTTAAAAAATAAAGCTGGAAATATATTTTTATACTTATTCTCATATCTAGGTAAACGAAATTTTATTACTAATTGGTGGAATGTAACTGGCGGTGGAACAGTACATGGTGACGAACTAGGGTATTTGTTTGATATATCTTTTTACAAAGATTTGCCAATATCTCGTGAAGATCAACGCATGATCAACCAGTTGACGAAAATATGGACCAACTTTGTTAAATTTGGGTAAGAATGACATAGTATTCTAATTCCTTTTTTTTTCACTTATTATTTTGTTTACATATTTTGTTAGCTTTGTTAAAGATATCTAGAAAACTGTAATACACTAAGTTAATATCTGGCAAAATTATAAATATGATTATTTTAACAGTAACAGAAAAATGCGGATGGATACCGACTGCCCAAAACAGGGATGTTTGGCACTCTTTGATCCCTCAAAGAGTGCCAAACATCCCTGTCCACTGCTGAATGAAGACCTCCCGGTCTTCATTCAGCAGTGGACGGCGATAGGTTGATGATGATGATGATGATGATAGAAAAATGTTAAAAGATGGCTAGTTAACCACAAAATATTTTTTTTACAGTAATCCTAATCCTCAATGGTCGGAACTGCTTCCTGTTAAGTGGAATCCAGTCACTAATTCAGAAGTACATTATCTGAATATTGGCTCTCAACTAACACCGAAAACTAGACCGTTCCATCGACGAACAACTTTCTGGAAACTTTTCTACAAGACTTATAATCATCTACAAATACCATATCCCAGTGCTAAATTAAACTTATCCCAAAGTTTAAAGAAACGAATAGTTTTAGATTGATCAGAACTTTGAAGCTTCTGAAACTTTGAGCTTAGAATTTCTATTTTAGAGCAAAATATATCAAAACGCAATATAAAGGCGTCATATTGCCTTATAAGTACTAAGAAATTAACAACTATGCACCGGGAGAAAGGCAAAATATTTTTTTAAGATTTTGACTTTGGTTGCCAGTGATGAAAATAAGTTTCATCAGCTAATCACCACAATACTATAATAACTTTTAGGTAATATTTTTGTAATTCGCCACTCACTTAAAACAATAAGTTAATTTTATAAAAAATTGCAACACTCAGTATTTATTCCATAAAATTTGAAAATAACATTGAGTACAATAAACCAACCAACAATCGTTGTGGATGGTATTAAGGTTTATATTTAGTTTATATAAGGTATAGCTGGATCAAAATACTTAAACCAAACTCAACAATACGAGTCTGAAATCCATCTAGTCGCCGGTGACTGTGTCCTCAATAATGCGACAGGAAGACTGCTAGCAGTTTCAAGTAATAAAGCGCTACTCAAACTTTTTCCAATATTCTGTCGAAATTGTTTTATTTTAAGATATCAATTGAAATAAAAAATGATTAAAATATTTTACTATACTAGTTTTTACCCATGACTTTGCTCGTGTTGAAATGGAACTTGAAACTTTAGGTATACCGCCAGACCAGTACAGTTTTGGGGATGAGAGATTCCCTATGTATGATTCCCTTTCTTTTTTTTTCTTTTGTTGTGGGGAAATCCCTTCGGATACCACCCACCGGTGGTTATGTCGGACATGAACCGACCAAAAACCGCACGCCGCTCGAGTACCAGTAGCCGGGGAACCAGGTGTACCCTAGGAAGGAAGGAAATCCCTGGAACCTCGACGGACCCAGAGCCATCTACGGCTTACAGATTACCCCCTCGTGTGTGGGAAACACGATGTTCCCCTTGTACAACTTAAAGGGAACCTAAAAGGCTCCAACCCGGCCTGCTTCTGCTAGGGTGACAGATGGCCTCACCTGTCCCACCTCAGGCCTGCGCTTATGGAGGACGGAGGTCGTTTCGTCTTATTATTTGAATTAACCTACATTTAATTGGACAATCTGTACGAGAAGCATCATTTTTAGGATGCTGTTGCTACTGTCTCTCATACGCCTTAACAATATCATAAATAAACAAATTACAAAAATAAACAATTAATTAAAACAAATAATTCCATTGTAGCTTCATTTTTCCATTCTTTTTCATTTTTCATTTTCATTAAATTTCCAAATGAAACGTACCCTATGCCCTTTGCTTTAGCCCTGGCAACGTGTATTTAAAATGCAATGGTAAAAATGATCTCCCATAATGATCACTGAATTTCATATAAAAGAATACTTTAAGACAATATGACAAACATAAAAACATACTTAACATGAGTTTCTGAAAATCTTTGAAAACCACTGTATGTCCCGACTGTGACGTACTGAAGTACTGTGCAAATGTTTGTACTGCGTTAATTAAACCTATATTGCTTACTTGGTACGATCGGAAAAATACGTCCCAACGTTTTCATAAAACCAGTCAAGTCTGAAAAATAAATAACGATAGCTGTCACGTGATAGGATTCTGTACAAACTGAAAGCAATGAAGATTTGCAATTTTCTTAAACATTTGATATTTTCGCTATGTTCTGAAATCTGTTTAGCAGTTAGGAAATAATGATTAGGATAAAAACTAAATATTATGTTTACTGCCGATCTAGTATATTCGGAGCAGCGGTGCTATTCTCTAAGGAAACAGCGTGCGTTGCGTACAGTGCTGCCACAGCGTTGAACTTTAAACAAACTTTGTTTAAAATCTGTGCAATCAAAACACCAGCGATGTTTACATCTTTATTGACAACGTTCACACATATTAGCTTCTTCAAAATTATATTTTTCTTAATGCAGTTCTGCTTCAAATAATTAAAATAGAAATAAGACACTTTAAATCACACTTAATAACATCAGTAACCTATATGACCAAAAATAACAGAGTCCTGACTGTATAGTTGGCATCGTGGTAACTTATTTATCTTTATCATTGAATTCATAGTCATCTGCGTATTGCGATACTAAAACATAATATAGAATGTAACTAGATTAAGCCATTTGTTAATACTCTTATAAATATCATACTGTGACCTTAGCCAGTGCAAATAAGTTTAACATTAAATCTACTCACTAATAAAATAAGTGACTTATAAGTTTCTATGAGTTGTATTTGCTGATTATTTTGCTATGTCAAGATTATCCCTGTAACGATACCCTCATTTCTTTAAACTTGAGACTATTTACAAGTTTCGTTACATCTTTCTTTCTTTGGAATTGAATTTAAACTTTTGATTAGTATGATTTTTATATTTAAGCCGTAACTTAGCCACCGATATTCGCTTATTAATCGTTTAATCCAAATTTCTTGGATATCGGGGTTTTTTGTATCTACTCTTGTTTTTTTTTTAACACTTGCCTCTTATAAAGTACTGTTCTTATTCTGTTTACAATAAGAAAAACACCATGGTTATCTTCTCTTTCTTCCTTCCTTTACTAAGTTCGTTTGTTTAAATTGTTAATTGACATTATATAATTTGTTATTGGACTCATTCCACTAATCTCTAGATTCCTCAGATTCAGATCCTTAATTTTTAACCTAATTTTCTTTTATGTGTAATATTGTACTTAGTTTCTAATTAATAACATGTTATAAGGTACAAAAGCTACAATGCGTGCACATATATTTGGTTAGTCCATGTAGAAATTAAACAAAATTCAGAATTAAGATCCACATTATAAACTTATAATGACATTAAACATTTTAAACCAGGTTCAAGGTTTGGTTTTAAACAGATGCAGTAAACAAAATAAACGTAACAATTTCAAAGTAATTCAAATTGAACTTTTGTTCTGTCATTATCCTTCAAAGTTTGTCTTTATTAAACAAACGTTCAGTTCCTTACTTGTTCTCTGTGTCATTACAAATTGTAAAACTCCTGTGTAAGGGAAATTTATTGAATATCTTTTGATTTAAAATTATGTCAGCGAGTGATAACGAGGGTATTTTTGTTTTAAATGAAACGCAATGCACAAGTTATACCGGCAATTTCATGTGAAGAAAGTAACTTAATCTAATGTTTATGTGGAAGTTTCATAACCATTTGTCATTTAAGAGTTCTCATATTACGCATTTTCCCGGAAATCGACACAGCCGGTTGCTATAGAGCAATAAACAATTACATTTACTACTATTTAACATCTGTTGAAGTTAATTCAAAATGTTGTATCTTAACAATACTAAAAATAATTCGATAACCTTAATGCCGCTAATCCTAGTTTTCGAACTAGGCTCACGTAATATTCTGAAATCCTAATACCTGGCTTCAGAGATAGCCGGCTGTAAAGCAATGCTTGAATGCCTTACATCAGCTGACAGGCATGTCGTACATTCTCTGCGGTTTTGAACCGAGCAGAATATTCCAATTTCGTGGAACGTCTGCCACCGCAAATTAGTTACCTGTAATATCGGTTATATGATAGTAACACGATATATAGCTTACTGCAGGCAAGAAATTAGTATATTACTTAATAGATTTGTGTGTTTATAAGAGTTAATTTTAATGTCTTGGACTTCAAATATCCGTCAAGGATCATTACTTTTATGCACTTGTTTAGTTTAATATAACAAATCTCAAGAGGATTATGTGGAAATAATGATTTTTTGATGTTTTCATTTTTTTCATTAGCCTATCGCAGTCCACTGCTGGACATAGGCCTCTCCCATTTTACGCCACTTAGATCGATTTTGGGCTTTTTGCATCCCACTCCTGTCATTCCAGTGGTCACTCCACCTGGCCTGCTGGCGTCCTACACTACGTTTGCCGAGACGCGGTCTCCACTCAAGAACTTTTTTTCCCCAACGATTGTTAGTTCTGCGGCTAATATGGCCAGTCCTCTGCAACTTCAGCACTTCTTTCTTCACATCGCTTTTTATAATATTAAAACAATTTAAAAAAAACTTATAATGAATATTAAAACTGAAAATTTACTTTGTAACATATAAAATAAACCTATACTCAAATAATGAAATCTGATGTCATTATTCGCAACGCGTCCGCAACTTGGAATCGAAAAGGAATTGATTTGAAATCCACGCTCAGACCTCGCTTACGTGTCCAGTTTCTTTACAAGAAACGTCGGACCAAATGAGTTTACACTGAAAGAATTTTAACGGGGACGCCTTACTTTAACGATTGAAAAATGTGTTTTAGATGTTTCTTTTACCCTTATGGTATTAATTTTTAATGAGCAAAGAGCTAAGATGCAAAGAGAAGCTAAAATAAATAAAATTTAAATTCAGGTTTATTTTAAACACTGAAACTTTATTTATTTTTATATATACATTCATCCTGTCCGTTTCCCTGAAGAAGCTAGTTAGGGATTAAACAGTAACGTTATACTTGTTGTTAATTATTTCAACGAAGTGCGAAGAAGAGCGGATGGGAGCGAGACCGTCAAAAGTGTAACAAGACTTTTTTCCGACACTCAAGTTGGCGTGTAAACGCTCGCATCTTTCAACTCAACTCAAACTTTCCTTATTTCATACAATTTTTTAAATTGTTTGAAATCGTCTTTTATGTAGACTCTAAAGTCATATATCAACACACACAATATCAACAATCTCTGTTTTGCCAAATAGTGAGTAACAAAATTTTATAAAAATTAAACTTATATTAAATCTATGATTTGCCTGTACCGATCTACAACCGAGCGTTGAACCTTATGAGAAGAAAGGGCCAACAAACTCATGGCCACACTTTTTCAATTTAGAAATAGATACAATGGCATTATTAAATATATCACAACATTGTTTTGAGGTTGGCGCGTCGATGCTCGCATCTTTTTCATATTTTATATACAGGATCTGTCATAAGTAATGGATAACCCGTTAATCTCAGGTAACACTTATGCCAGGCCAGAAATCGAGAAAATCCAATTTTTATGTCAGGGTTGCCAACGGTGTGAAAATGGTGACTACTTTTGTATTTTTTTAAGTTTCGCTACTTTGCTTCTGATTCCGATGCTATTTCAAAAAATTAAGGTGTTTCTCACTAGTTTTTTTTTTGTATCGAACTCTTTTTTTTTCCTCTGCGGAAATCGCCTCGGATACCACCCACCAGTGGTTGATTATGTCGGACTCGAACCGACCAAAAACTACACGCGGTCCCCCGAAGGGCGTGCGCGCTCCATAGAGTGTACGCCCTTCGAGCCTGCCACCCACCCCGGCCTGCTTCTTCTGGAGTGACGGATGGCCTCACCTATCACCCTCAGGCCAGCGTTTATGGAGGACGGAGGTCGTTCTCCCGGTTGGTCCGCCATCTCCTTCGCAAGCATAACCTGCTTGCAAAAGGAGACGGAGAGACGGGTCAGCGACGGGGCGCATCTTGCCTCTAACCATACGGATCCCGTACCAGTGTTTCCAGTAACTCGCGGCGGTCTCGCTCTTGGCCCGATTTATATATATCCTACTCCTAGAGACTTGTATTATTTTATTGAGCTACAATTGTGGACGTTATTCATGTAAAACACATTAAAAATTAACATTTCAAGCATTTTTTCATTACGAGAAGTTTTAAACTTTAACTGTGAAAAAATAAAGTACTGTGGCATAGTTCCCCATTACCTTAATAACATGTCTAGTTTGTGTAAATTCTAAAAAGGTATCATAATATGTGTTTTACAAAAAATACTAGTAACAAGAGCGAAAGAACTTAGCAAGGACACGATTTCGGCTTTATAACTTCATGATATTTTATCTAATTAGGATATTATAACCAAACTCTATTAGGAAACAAGCAACAAGCTTAATTTAAGTAGTATAAGGAAACAAAAATATTTTCAACAAATTACAATTATTGCACAGATTAAACCAAATACTCAAAATGTCCTCCACCTGTGGTAACTAAATAAAACAACACATTTCCAGAAGAACGATACAAAAAAAACTAACAAGAAACACCTTAACTTGTTGAAATGGCATCAGAATGAATGAGCAAAGTAGCAAAACTTAAAAAAAATACAAAAGTGGTTATCATTTTTACACCGTTAGTAACCCTGACATGAAAATGTGTTACGAATACTGTTGTATGTGTTGTATGTATGTGTTGTGAATACTGTTCTCATCATTATGCAGGGTCACCTCAGTACCAACTTCTCCCTCTGGACCGCATCCAACGAAGTGCGACTCCAATCGTCGATAGCCCAAACATCTCCGATCGGCTCGATCCCTTGGCGTTACGTAGAGATGTGGCTTCACTCTGCATTCTTTATCGCATAAATCATGGAGAGTGCTCCGAGGAATTTTTCGGATTAATACCAGCCGCAACGTTCATGGGCGGCGATGGTCACTTTCCATCAGGTGACCCGTCTGCTAGTCTGCTCCCTCTAACATAAAAAAAAGAAAGGCCTAATAGCCTCAGCATAACCTGTTACCCATTCGAACTTTATTCCAACTGGTGTCCATAGACCCCTAACGCCGTTTTTTTAACAAAGTTACTTATCGCGCGTTACACGCTCTGAGCGGCTGAAACAAGACTTTTTTCCGACACTTTAAGTTTAAAGCAGACTGTTCTGACCGGGGGACTACAGACCCTTACACCGTTTTTATTTAAAATTCCTTTAAATGAATAAAGCTCAAATCATGCGAAGTCTGAAACATTATTTAGAAAATTATATTTATTTAATAGAACAGACCGATGTCAAGGATTTTAAAAACCCTTAATCTTCAGAGAGATACATTGAAATTCCACTTGAAAATTGCTAAAGTAAACGTCTCAAGATATAGCCATCAAAAATAAAATCTTCGTCTACCTGAGTTGGACATTTCAAAAATTGGTTATTCTAGCTATCTACTAGCATTTCCGGGAGCGAGTTCATGTATTATTAATACTATGGTAGTCGCCAACTCTTTGCCTCAGAGTACCAATATATATTTAAAAAACTCACTTAGCTACAAGGTAAGGAATCCTGATATTGTAGAATACTTGAACATGACAGTTTTAAAGTTTACCTGTATTTTATTTTTGATGTCGCAATATAAAAACCACGTAATACTTTCACAATTATTCTTGTTTTTTTTTAGTTATTGTGGAATAGTGAATGTGAAAAAAAAGCTGTAGCGGTGTACCATAAAGATGTATGAATACAATAAAAATAATTGCCTTTTTCGTTTTAAAATATAGTCTTCAACGTATCTGCAGAATTTGTAAATTTATTTATTTATTAGCCGACTAAGGAAGCAAACTACGCATGACGACAGCACTGCAAAGAGAAGGAAAACTTGAAACAAAACCTATATAGACCCGTTTGGCCATCGTGGTATAGGCCAAAACCTCCTATCTAAGAAGAGGCCTATGTCCAGTAGTGGACTTCTAAAGGCTGTTGATGATGATGATGATTATGCATCACATCAACAAAACGATATTAACACTTTTAATAGTGGATAGTGTTACTAATTTACAATGTGATAACTAATAACTGACTAGATTATAAAACAGTCTTGTGTTCATATCGTCAAACTCTGATTATTTGTTGATCTTGCCCTATCATTTAATCGCGTGACCTACAGTTTTATAAGATACGAATATTTGTTGAAAAGTTCACTCTTCGTGTTCTGATCAATTTCAAGTAAAAAAAAAACAAAGTACTAGCTTAGAGCACCAAAGCTTCAACCAAACAAAATGCGTCTGTGAATTATACACTTGATACAACTACGACCGAAATCGTTGAGCACTATTTACAGAAATTGTAAATATTATGTTGTACAGCTGAAATGCAGCTATTCGAATGCTATCAGCACCCGACTGCGGCACACTACCACCCTCTTTTCTACAACTGAATATTAAAACAACACGTGACATCCAATATGCATGTTACAATACGCCACAAATGCAGCTTAGGAGTAGTCTACACTTGGGCTTTAAAGATATTGCTTTTCAACGTTTTACAACCGTCCTGTGTGTTATAATAACAAATTATGTTCATAAACGGTGATCATATTTACCCGGATTTTCTCACCTTTGCATTTTGGAGATGCCCGACTATGACACTTCGGTGTGTGACCACTTCAGTGTGCTCATCATTGGCCAAGACGCTTCGCTTCTTGAAAAAAAACCCAATCGGGTCAAAATATTGAATAAAACCATGTCTCTGTAAAACATATGACCGATATTTTATGTAGGATGTTTCAGCGCTTGAATTTTTTTTCATAGGGGACGACGTCTCAACTAACCTTTTGGGTAGGGTGGTTTTTCAAAAATCGAACAACATGCTAAGGTGTTCGTCAAATAAATCTGAAATGGAACCGGAACAACTGTTGTTACTTTATGTTTTCGGAATAAACTTAACGTTAAGGATAATGAAAGCAAATTAAGAATTTCTTAATCGGCATTCTCTGAAGAGGACATTGAAGATGCAAAAAAGTTATTGTTCTAGTCTGCGAAAAGAAAACTTAAGCTAGTATCGAGACGTAAACAGAGAAGAGAAAATGATCTTAAAGATATGCTAGCGGTGTTAAAAACAGCTGAGCTTGATCAATTAACAGTTTTTGTGGCCCACAACTTAGAGAAATTACCACCAGTTTTGTATTGATCATGTAAACGTGACGAAATTACTAAAAAAATTAGTGTTGTTACATGAAGAAACAAATCAAATAAAAGCAAATTATGTTACGAAAGACGAATTGAAAAGTATGCAAAAGAGGGATAGAATTTCCGCAAATAGCCCTGTGTCATATATAAAATCAGATATTAATATGCCAAAAGGAGAGTATTTGTTGGACAGCGGATCTGACCTGTCGCTTATAATTACATCGTTTTCATATTTATATTATATTTAGCTTTCATGGTACAAGCTCTGCTTAGTTTGAAACAAGATGGCATTGTGTGTCAGATGTCTGAATTTATTTTTATTTTTATAACAAGTTTCTGTAAGACCACATACAGTAAGATTAGTTTGGGTATGTTCTACAGAGTAAAAGGCGCAACAGCATCCCGCCTTAGACGACAGCCCCCGGCCGCACCGGAGTGTCATCTGTCTCGGGTCGTTTACAGCGGTCACATCGCCCCAAGATGTGGCCGCAGCGACCCTTAGGCGGCGATTGGGGAGTTAGCGACCTCTGCCACGTCTCCTTCGCCGCCTCCTTGGAGCGGGATCGGCCCTCTCCCGATCCCGCTCTGCGGCCTCCTTTTGGAGCATAACGTCCTCGCAGAAGGAGACCGCGGCTGCCCATCCCTCGCCACTCGCCAGCATTGCCGCGATTAATGCTGGCGGTGACAGATTTCGTCCGATCTGTCCGACTAAGACTCGACGTTCGGACTCCCATGCAGGGCAGTCCTCCAGCGTGTGCTGGGCGGAGTCCCGGTCGGACCCGCAATGGTGGTATTGTGCCGTGGCCTCCCGTCCAATTCTATTCAGATACTCACCGAAGCAACCGTGCCCGGTACCGGGCATCTGAGTCCATCGGTAGGTGACACAGTCGTTCCTCCCTACGCCCATGGACACCTGCAACTCAAAAGTCACAAGTGCGTTGCTGCCCTTGGAGTCCCTCCCGCTCGAATCAGCGGGAGGGGGGATTTGGGCTGCCGTAACCTCACTCACTCAGTGGAAGGCAACGAAAGAATTGCTTAACACCGGTTTTCTGTGAGGCCGTGGTATCACTCCGGTCGAGCCGGCCCATTCGTGCCGAAGCATGGATCTCCCATAAACCTAAAATTTATACATACGAGTACTCTTGTATATCTCAGAGTGTGTTCGTGGCCTTAGGAGAAATGGTTACATTTTACAGCACGTATAAGATGCAAGCCTTTTAACTTGCATTGCAATGGTTTCTATGACTGTGAATATTAAAATAGCCGTGTTTATCTTGTTTGACATCGATGTTTGCTTGTATTTCCAGAACTGAAGAAGCAAGGTTTTTTACATTTCATCCGTTTTAAGTACTGTCCATACATTTCAGATGTGAACACCCAAATACTCCGGAATATTTAATTTCGATGTAACGTTTTTCAAAAGTCCGAATTTCATAATACCTAAGATTCATAATGTCTATTATTAAAATTCATGAAAATTATTTTACCGAAAGTCTTAAATGCTATGTGCAGTGTTTGTTTTTCGATTTTTATACGTTGGAAGAATCAGACCGACTAAAGAAATACTACTCTTTTGTTATGAATTAGATTTTGCAAGGTTTGAGACCTTAGCGAATTATAATGAAACGAACTACAATTCCTTTTGAATTTCAGAGTATAATGTCCCTCCTTTTTGGTTTTTTATTGTAGATCTTCTTGAGGAAGTAATAGCAGTAGAAATGGGATGAGGTTAGTCTTACCGTGAATTTCTGTATCTAAAATAACATGAATAAGCATGTCTGTAAATCCAAAACTGCTTTGTGATACTATTTTCATTGTATTATTTTATCATCAAAACATATCCACATGTTTATCTTAAAATGTTTGCAAAGGATTTTTGCTTTTTTGTATTTTCTTTTGTTGCCAAAGTTATTTCTGAACCGAATTCTCGAAGGTTTTAAGCCCCTAATCTTCTCGGTGTAAGGTGAGAACAAAGTGGTCTGGTCAAAACTTCGGGTATTTGGATCTTAACTGTATTTTTCTTTAGTATATCAATACTTAGAAATATGAAATAGTGCATGATCAACCCTTACATTTGCCTAACCTCATCCGGTAAAAAACTATTAGTTAGATCAGACATTAAAATAATGGATATTAATTTGAAATACAAAAACTCATTGTTGGTTTATACCAACAAAGCTAGTGCTAAAAATTCTCACTTTATCGCACTTAATATAAAACTGTCCGCTATTCTTTAAAAAATAAATGAATTCTTTCATGAGGCATTGAGTTCGATATTCTCTGTTACATACGCCATCGGTGCATACTAGTGAGAGAAACTGAACGTTGCATTATCGAGTAATAATAATATGGTTTTACAGCTTCTAATTCTTAATTGCTGAAGAGATTGATTTTGTATTTGTCAGAGTAACGTTTCAGGGGAGAATACGTACATAAATAGTGACATTTGTGTATGGATTCCAGCTTCTTTAGTTGATATATTACAGTGTATCATGTTAATGCCAATCAACCCCTATACTCATCAACAGCCTCTAACAGTCCACTGCTGTACATAGGCCTCTCCTTAGAAAGGAGGTTTTGGCCTACTATACTACGCTGGCCAGACGGGTTGGTATAGGGTTTGTGTCAAGTTTTCCCTCTTTTTGCAGTGCTGGTGTCCTGCGTTGTTTTGCGCCCTTAGTCGGCTCTTACAACACCCACGGAATGAATTAGGGTAGTGACATTCCGTATTCTTAATCCGTCACTACACGGACACTACAGAACCCCTATACTCAATCAGATTTTATCACGGAAATTGCCTAAATTCTTTGACTTAGTCCGAAGATAATGACGGTGATCGCTTTCTCCAGGAGTCTGTTAATACAGTGCAGGAGACTTACAAAGGGGCGCAATAAACATTTTTATTATTTCCATTATATTTATTTTTACACCCGATTGCAGCGAAATTACTAATGTCATGAATTTGTTACTAATTTCATGATTTGTACTTGCACCATATAAATGCTCACTTTAATTATATTTTTAAGAATTGTGAGTGAAAATAAGAAATAACATTCCCTGAATAATTCTTTCATTCCCTAAAGAGGAATTAAAAAATCGGTTTCTATAAAGCTCGTTTTCTATTTCCTTATTTTAAAGCCTGTACTCTCAAGCTTGAGAAAGACCGTTCTAATCAGATTCCAGTACGTGTTTATATAGTGTTGAGTGGCTCTCATTAAGCGGAGTGGATTGGACCTATTTTGACTTTGCTAACGCTCCTTTAATTACCGTCCGACCTCTAATTACGGGGTGTAAAATGTACAACCTACCAGGAATTTGCCTTTTTATTTAGTTACGTAAGCTTTTTTTGTTTTTTTTATTCTCTTCTTTTTATAATACTTAGTCATTCGTTGTTTTACCTGCGCTTAATTTGGAATATATTTCTTGCTTCACTTTTCTGCTAATGGCTTACCGTATTA
This sequence comes from Arctia plantaginis, assembly GCA_902825455.1. NCBI lineage: Eukaryota > Metazoa > Arthropoda > Insecta > Lepidoptera > Erebidae > Arctia > Arctia plantaginis. Next base: position 47,183 of record CADEBD010000446.1, read on the forward strand.
GTCTGTATACGGTTACTGCTTTAATCACATATTTTATTGAACTATTATATAACCTCCTTTCCAAGGAGAGGCCTATGGCCAGCAATTAAATCTATATAAATAGGTCGTTTATCAGTTAAAAAATGAAAGCTATTACCGTCTGTTTCTTCTATACAACCATTTTTCTTCTTTTTAAAGACATGTTTTTAAACTTAATTCCTTACATCAATTTCAATCGATACAACAATTTTTT